>JAMKQA010022642.1:0-36719 GCA_024699735.1 Posidonia australis
GGGTGCCTAATACCTTCCTCGTGCGTAACAGGAATCCTTACCCATCCTCTGGTTAGCAGACATCCAGCCTTCCCATCTGCATCCCATGCATTCATCCTTTTGTGGTTTTCCTCGTCTTTCCCTTAAAAGACTAGGTGGCAACTCCATTTTTTCTTCTTTTATCCTTGCGCCTTCGCCATCCAACTGGCATGGCTGTGGTCTCCTCCCTACCCCTCCTCCTCTCTGGGTCGGGCGCGCACGGTCACAGGTAGGATAACCCGGAGATCTCTGCAAATCCGTGGAAGTTACATGTACTCTAGAAGTACTACCCTTGATCAGTCTGTCTGCACCTAAAAGAGCCCAAGGACCTAACCCTAAGCTGGAAGGAAGGGCATTCCCAGAGCCTACAAATAGATACTTAGGGTAACCCACACATTATCCTATGCCCTCACATACTCTACACAGGGAAATGAGAGCCAAGTAAGCTCAAAGCTAAGGCATATCATAAAAGCCACTCAGCTGGCATAGCGTGGCATCCTAGCATAAGTCCAAGGAGGCAATGATGGATGAGCGCTGTGTAACGAACAAATTTAGAAAGCACATAAAGAGGGGAGAGCATCTGGAATAAAAGGAGTTATTCAGTCCATTAATAATGAATATCTATTGACCAAACACTTGAAACGGGAGTGAGACCACTGAAGCTCAGTAGGTATGCTATCATAGCATAAATCTTAGTGAGTAGTGATGGGTAGACACCTGCCAAAATAGATAAAGAAAAAAAATAAAGAAAAAATGATAGCAAATAAGTTGTCTATTGATAAAAGAAAGAGAGGGGAAAGATGGTAGCAAAGAAGCTATTCAAAAAAAAACTGGGAATAATAAATGTGCATTAGGATCAACCATTAACAAGCAGCACCAAAACTAAAGCCAATGTCAAGAGCTTACTGAACCTCGAACCTCCCCTATCGTCTTGCACACATAAGCACAAAAGAAGCTGCCTTGAGTGTTCAACGACCGAATAGGATAAGGGAGTGGCAAACTAGGAAGGCCTAGGATGTGGAACAAAGTCTCCAAAAGGTGCAGACTTGACAAAAGGGACCACCCACTCACCATGGATAATGTCAGGCAATGAGGCTAGATGTATAAGGGTGAAGGTTGTGATCATATCATCATCATTCAAAAAAAAAAAAATCTGAAAATCCAAAAAACACCAAAAAAAGAAAAAAAAACAGAAAACCTAAAAAAAGAAAGTGAAGAATAAGTAGTGCAATCCACCCTTACCTACAAGTGAAAACCTAATAAGTAAGAAAACTGAAATTGGACCGACTGATGATGCAACAATCGACTCACTAGGTTTTGGAGTTAAATGTCCTACTCAAGCGTGCCTTCACGGCTTGGGTGCATTTTGCCCTACAATTACATTTCCCCGCAATGATCTTTAGAGCATCAATGGATGACTCGCAATCGGCGTTCACTGGACTCCGATTTTCCATCTCCCAGCTAAGGCCAAGACTAATTTCCTCCACCTAGTTTTAAACATAGGGAAGTCAAGGGATAGCATTATAGTACCTTTTCTAGGCAACTTAGCCAATCCTTCTGAGGCAAGGAAAGGTACACCTTTTGATTACTAACATATGCTATTAAGTGCACAAGTACAAATCTTACCACGTGTTAGTACATCATGCCCCACCGTGAGGCTACATCAACTCCCATCGTAGCACTACACCAAGCCTTACTGGAGAACAGACTCCCACCTTTGGAGTCCCTACCATGTATACAACGCACAACTCTGACTAAGAGGTAAAACCCCAGTTTGGCAAAGGAAGGGTTCACTCCCTCACCTAGTTCTTTATGCATAGAACTCCCTTACTTACCAAGTCAAGTTGTGGGATGACGGTCCTTTCTTAAGAGTACTGGTCACACTCGAGGATAGAAAACACCTGACCACAACGAATTGTATTCACACATTTTACATATGTCTATATGGCTAGGGACCACCCATACCCCACCAACCTAACCTATCATATGGACCATTCATTGCATATTATATGTTGACTTTACATTTGCATTTATGTGCCTGAATCATGCATTCATGCATTTAGGTATCATGCATCAAAAGTGGAGCACGGACGGAGCGTTTTTCTTCAAGAGAGTTAGAAGCCCTTAGAAATGTGATCCTCCTAAAGCCTATTCAAGTCCAACCTATCCAATGTATAATTCCAATCCAACTAAGCTCTCAAACAAGAAGCTACAAATAATTATCTTTTAATTAGTTTTTTCCTTTCAACTGGTGCTAAGGTAATGCCCCACGATTATCTTAGTTTTCGCCCTGTTGAAGTGACATCTCGACATGGTTGACATGGTCTCGACATCGCCTATGACACATAGCTTCGAAACTGGCTTGACCGTTCTATGCCTGAGCCTTCAATATAATGGCATCTTTAGTTAAACGAACCACTCAACTGTGCGATAATGTCCCAAAATTGAGTCTGTTCACCTTCCCACCGCTTAGTGTGAGATCATGTCCTGAAACCAGGTAGGTTCCACCTTTTTGACTGTGCGACCATGTCCCAAAACCAATAGGTGGTCTTCTTTTTGGAACCCTTGTGGCGATTCGTTTGAGAGTGAGCTCCTTTTTTCAAGAAATGCTCAATAGATATCATTCTTACCTTGGAGCCAATCTTGTTCCATGATCAACCCCAAAGAGGGGCATCTGTGGATATTTCATTTTAGCATTTCACAGAGTCCATCAAGGAAAGGAACTTTTGAGGTGCCCTAGATCACATGACTAAGGATCTCTAACTCATTTTCCAGGCTTTTCATAATTTTCTTCAAAAACATTCTTGATTTTACTTTCGAGGTTGTTAGCTGTGGCAAAGTCAACACACTCAAGCTGGTGGCAGGCTTGAGGCCCTTGGATGTTATGGTGTGAGTCATTAGCTGTGGCAGAGCTGACACTCTAACCTTACTCAAATTAGTGACAGATTTGAGTACTCTAAGCTAAAAGAAGATGTTTTTATGATATCATGAAATTTCTAAGTATTTTCCAAACCTTTAAGAAATCTTTGTGGATTTAGCATAAACGATAGGGGGTAAAATGCAAAAAGACCAGAATGGCACCAGGCTAATAGACTACTAGTCTCATCACCATCCTCACAGGCAACAAGATGATCATGTGTCACATAAGCAGGCGACGCAAATTCTAATATTCTCTCTCCATGTATTTTGTCATCCTAGGCTTTAATATGATATATGGGATATTTATAAATATTATTATGATTTTTCCCATAATTGTTCTAATTTCTTGGATTTTCTACATACTTGAATATTTATGGAATATCATATAAATCTTTATCAATGCGAGATCCAAAAATTTCTAGAATAATGGATGACATTGATTTTAATATCATATATTTTTATCATGGTAAAAAACAAGAGATGATATTAATTATCACTTTTTGAATACTAGAATGGCATAATTTAAAAAGATAATTTCAACATTTGTTGCAATTATAATTAATTACAAGTGTGGAATGAGTTATAGATATATTAAACATGATTCTCGTAATTGTAGAGGATGTTATCTTTAAGATAAATGTTTGATTTTGATTTGGACTTAAAAATTGAATTTTTAATCAAATATTTTCTAGTATATTCTAGCAGTTGTGAGAGAGTTTTAAATTGGTAGGACGAGTTGCATATCATTACTAGATATTTGTCTAATCAGTTTTGGATTTTAATTTTAATTATAGAGATATTTAGTCCTCGACGCCACCTAAGGCAGCAACTAGCCCCAAAGATATAATTTCATATATTTTTCCGCAACAAAAAATAGAGTTTGTTGGGTTGTCACCAGTCCCATAAGTGATGAGCCTAAAATATCCATTTTTAGAATTTTCAAATCTCGTTTAATATCTAGATATTTCATTGACTCATTTTTGACGAGATTTGATGTCCTGACCTCCATAAATACCCCCTAGGCCTATGCATTAGGGGAGGCACATTCAAATCCTAAGCGAGGCTTTCCAAAAATCTGAGAGAAGTTGCCCAGAGAGAGAGAAACTAGGTGAAGCCTTGCCAAAATCCTATGAGAAACCTAGGTCCATAGAGATCCTACCAATCCAAAGCTAAAGTGCACCTTTGGAGCTCCATCAAGCCTCTACTTCCTCATCCACTCCACAATGTACGAGGGTGAAGGGAGTATCTTCCAACCAATTCATTTTTTTTCTTTTTTACATATCATTATTGCATTCATAAAAATAGCCCATGGCATATGCATGCAGGGAATGACCCCTTAATTAGTGTTAGATTCATTTATTAATCATGTTTATTTTCTATTTCTTATCTTGTTTACTACACTTAGATCTGATCTGTATTTGTTTTCTTATTTGTTTTGAAGGGAAGGATACTACATAGCACGAGGGAGCTACTAGATGACATCCTGTCATCGATCCAATGAACCAAGAACCCACATCCATCACAACCACCCATCTCCCGTAAGGCATCTTGTCTGCCAATCAACCAAATCGACTAGTGGCGATCACATCAACACCCTCAAATCCGCATCCACATCAACACTCCCATGCTTAGTTGTGAGTTTTGGGTTTCGCAATTTCTTTTGGGACGATGAAAAGTCTGAAGTTTGGTGCTTGTTCTTGCACCACGGCCGGCCTACGAGACAGTGTCACACAGAGTTTTGAAACGTTTAGCACATCCAAACTGAGTCCACTCTCTTGGCTACTTAATATGATTTGATTCCCACTTATGTCCCTTAATTCAGCATTATCCATTGCTCTGATTTGTGTGTTTACATTGCATGTTTATTTCGCTTACTCCTTTTTATTCTTGCACTATCATGCTTAAATGGCAAACATATAGTGGCATTCAAATGCCTATATAGCCTCACACATGGGTGCTAATGCTAAGAAAGACCAAATAATCAGGTGCATGAGGGTGCCTAACACCTTCCCCATGCGCAACAAGAGTCCTTACCATTTCTTTGTCTCATATTGACTCATGTGTAGCATCCATTGGCATAGATTCTTTGTTGCATTCCCATTTTGTTCTTATTGATTGATTTTCCCAATTTTCCTTGCCTTTTGAATTGAATAGACTAGGTGGCGACTCTGTCTTTTCCTTATCCTTTATTTTTATCCTTCCTTTCTCCTTGGTGTTTTTAAGTTAATGTATCCTTCCTCAGATTCACCATCTTCACTGTGACCCTATTGGTTCGTAAGTCTAGTTTTCATACCAGACTCGCGGGTCCCTATCCACTAGCATGGTCACAGCAGGTGCAAGAAACAAGCTCAAGGAGCGGTTGGCGCCTAGCTGGCCAACATGTCTATCCACCCCAAGCTAATGGAGTTTGTCATTGCTTGCCAACTGTTAGATCCTTTTGTTCAAGCTTTTTTTGAGAAGCTAGAGGCTAGTGATGTGCCTCATTTTTCTATTAGGGCATATGGAGAGCTGAGATATGTTTTTTGCTTGTATGTGTCCCAGTATGAGGAGACTAGGTAGAGGTTGCTAAATGGAGCACATCAATCCAAGTACATCATTCACCCTGAGAATACAAAGATGTATTGGGACCTGAAGAGGAATTTTTGATGGCTTGGCATGATGAGAGATGTTGCTGCCCACGTGGCAAAGTGCATGACTTGCCAACTGGTCAAGGTAGAGCATCAAAAGCATGTAGGAACTTTGCAGCCCAAGGACATTTCTATGTGGAAGTGGAAACACATATCAATGGATTTTGTGATTGGTTTGCCGCATACCAAGAGAGAGAATGACACCATGTAGGTGATTGTGGATCAGTTGACCAAGTCTGTATAGTTACTTGCAATCCTAGTGAATCTTCTAATGCATCAATTGGTAAAATTGTTTGTGTTAGAGATTGTCTGATTGCATGGTGTTCCCATGTCCATTTTGTATGACAAAGACAACATTTACCTTGAGGTTCTAGTGGACTCTATAGGAAGCTTTCAGCACAGTGCTCAATTTCAGCACAGCGTTCCATCCTCAATCAGATGGCCGGACAAAGAGAGCAATCAAGACATTGAAGGATATGCTCAAAGCATGTACCTTGGATTTGCAAGGGAGCTAGGACAACCATTTTCCTTTGGTGGAGTTTGCCTATAATAACAACTACCACTTTAGCATTGGGATGATGTCATACAAAGCCTTATATGGTAGGCCATGTAGATTGCAAGTTTGCTGAAGAGAGGTAGGTAAACGACAACTCCTTGGTTCCGAGGTTGTGCAGCTATATGCAGATGGGGTGGATCTGATTTGCAAGAGACTTGTAGCCATATAGAGTTAGCAGAAGAGCTATGTTGACTAAAGGAGGGGACTGTTGGAATTCTTGGTGGGAGATTTTGTTTTCTTGAAGGTTTCACCAACCAAGGGCATGATGAGATGTGGGAAGCATGGGAAGCTGAGTTTTAGATATATTGGCCCATACCAAATCATGTAGAGAGTTGGTGAAGTTGCTTATAGACTCAACCTACCACTAGAGTTGTCAATTGTTCATGACATATTCCATGTTTCCATGCTGAGGAAGTGTCTAACTGATGCTTCATAGGTGATCCCAATTCAACCAGAAGTTTTTCAATAGGATCTATCTTTTATAGAGGATGCTACCCAGATTATTGACCGAAAGGAGTAGGTGTTGCAAAACAAGGTGATTCCACTTGTTCTTGTGTGATGGCAGCATCATAGAGTTGAGGAGGCCACTTGGGAGCGTGAGAATGCTATCCAAGCCTAATATCCTTATCCTTCAACCTACTAGTGATTGTAGGGGTGAAATCTCTTTAAAGGTGGTTAAGATGTAACACTTGAAAATTCATTTGCCTTGTAATTATTCAGAATTAATGAATTTTAACTGTGGGTAGGTGTTATTGGTGTGAGGTTTCATTCTGTTAGCTCTGTGATTAGTGTTTTGGGACTTATTTCTCAGTCTAGCCACTGAATTAACTGGAACCACGATTTCCTACCATGAGTTAGTTCCACCTATTGGACTCACGGGTTGGTCTCGTGGAGTGCTTCCATAGCTTGGTGTCATATGTCTGTTCCATTGAGTATATTCAGTTAATTTAGTTTTTCCTGTTTTGGGTTGGTGTTGATTGTAGAGTCGTTGAAGCCATGAGTTTGAGGAGTAGCTAGGATTGGCGTGGAGGAGTTGTTGCAGCTCATGGAGTGGTTCGTTCGGTGTGTGAGGAATAGTTGGTTGGGACGTGTTGGTAGGCATGTGGCAACTTGCATGATTAGGAGGCATTATAAGGACGAGGAGTCTCCCACAAGCCACAACCTTCTCTCACCTTTTCTCGTGCCCAATGGAGAAGTACAACCACCGACATTTTAGAGAGCTCGCCTTTCTTCTATCTTCTTCTCCCATTCTTTCTCTTCCTCCTCCATTCTTGTTTCAGAGAGACTTAGAGAAGCAAAGAATGACTAGTGAGGGTCAGCCTCGGAGCTTCGACGGCCGAGCATCCCTTGTGTTCATGCAGGAGCGGTGAACTCCATTTCTCTTCCTGCTATTGTGGCGAGCTCATGTAGAGAATGTGAGAAGCTTCAGAGTGGTGGTGATCATCAAAAGAGCTATTTGTGTCACTAGCGGTGAGGATAGTCTTTGTGTGCTTCTATCAGGTGCACACCTCACTGTTTCCCTTCAATTTTGCTTCCAAATTATGCAAATGTGTAGTTTAGCTTGTTTTGGATGATTGGTAGTAATTTTGTGATTTTAAGAGATTTATGGTAGATTTTGTAGTGATTTTTTATGCATGAGAATAGTGAACCCGAATGTGCATGTTTCCTTTGGATTTTCATATCTTGAGCTACAATTATTGGAATGCTTTGATTTTTCTCACATATTGTAGAGTACTTAGATGTCTTTGTTTTGAGTATTTTTGTGGTATTTTTGGCAATTCATGGTGAGACCACTAATCGTTCCTATCTGAGGTAATTTTTAGGTGCCTTGTTACAAGCTGCTTGGGCTCTAGTTTCAAGGGTCGACTATGGGTTCCATGTGTGGGCTTGCCCCACGTATTGGTACCGTGGGTCTCACCTACATTTTGGCTAGATCAGGCCTATTTTGGTGGATTTGGTTTGGACTATTGGTGTTTAATTGTGATGAAATGGTGTTTTGGTTTTATGAATATTGTAGTGATATATATAAATGGTTTTGAAAATGATTTTGAGGAAATGTGGTAATGTTTTGAAAAGAGTTTTCCCTGGCATTTGGTGGTAGACCAAGATACCCGAGGATCGTGTTGCCTGGACCAGGGAATGTGACAACATTGTCGGGTGGTCAAGCACGTCACCTAGGTTAAGGTTGGAGACCAAGAGGCTACAAGCAAGTGTTCGTTGAATCCTAGAGGTATGATACTCCTGGATTGTCATCCATGTGGCCAAGGCTGAGGTCTGCAGGTTGAAGTGCTGTCTGGACCTAGAGGTATGACACTCTAATTGCTCTAGGCACTGTGGTGTGAACGCCGAGAGGGCGTACCCTATGGGTGTGTGGCCAATGCAAGTAGAGCACGTGTCTCATTTCTGGTGACATTCTGAGAGAGGACGACTCACCAAGGTGTAGGGTGAGTAAGCTTTCTTCATATGTGGTTAGCCTTTAGAGAGTCCTTCAGGTGGAAGGACGTTGTGACGAACATGCTGCTCGCAGGGTGACATATTTGTGGCAGTGCAATGCACTTCATTTACAACTTGTGGCTAGAGTTGGTTGCTTGGCGCCTAGCAACATGACTCAAGGTAGTTCTGGTGTGTCGGTATGACTCAGTGTTTTCATGCCTATGCGGCATCATAGTTTTCTATAGGTTTTGGCTAGTGGGGCCTCGATTTTGTAGTGTTGGTGGGTTTGGTGCTATTAGTGTTTTTCAAAAAGAAAATAAAATGGTTTTGGAAGGTATTTTAAATCTAGTTTGATTCTAATTGAAGGTTTTATTCTGGTTTAACGTGCTTTTTTCATGGAGTATGTGCTGAGTGACTTTTCTAATCTACCATGCATGCTTTTCTATCATTTAAGATGCAAGTGTAGACAAGTAGCAGTGCCTAGCACTAGTGCATATATAGTCGGAGTCACCTAGTCGTTCACTATAGGCTCCTAGTAGTTAAATACTTTAATTAGCCTTTAATTATTCTATAAATTGAGCATTTAATTATGTTTAATTTATTTAGGCTAATGAATCTTAGGTATAGCGACACAGGTCGTTACAATAAGTCTTCACATCCAAGGAATAGATCAACACGTCACCTACAAAAACCATCACAAATTGGTCTAAAAAGGGTCTAAACACCCTATTCATCAGATCCATGAACATAGCTTGTGCATTGGTCAAGCCAAAAGGCATAACCGTGAACTCATAGTGGGCATACGGCATTTGAAAGGTAGTCTTCTGAATATTTGAGTCTCGAATCCTCAACTAATGATACCCTAATGTCAAATTAACCTTCGAGAACACCAAAGAAGACTGCAACTGACCGAACCGGTCATCAATGTGGAGTAGAGGGTACTTGTTCTTCACTGTGATCTTGTTCAACATTCGGTAATCTATGTACAATCCAACTGAACCATACTTCTTATGGATGAACAAGACAGACGCTCCCTATGGAGATACATTGGGCCTAATAAAACCCTTGTTAAGCAACTCCTGAAGCTGAATCTTGAGTTCTCTTAACTCTGCTAGTGCCATATGGTACATGGTCTTCGAAATAAAGCTGGACCCTAGTACCAGATCAATAAAGAACTCTACTTCCCTGTGAGGTAGCATGCCAGGCAAATCATCAGGAAACACATCAGGATATTTACATACCACTGAAATATTGTGAATACCCAGCTCAAGTGATGTAGAGGTAACAATGCTAGCTAAATACCCCACACATCCCTTAGCTAATGATTTGTAAGCCTTCACTATAGAAATAATAAATTTAGGCTCACCCTATCACACACCATACACAAAAAAGGAACCTTCACCAACAAACTCAAAATATACCCTCCTCCTTACACAGTCAATCAAAGTAGAATACTGAGCTAGCCAGTCCATGCCCAATATGAAATCATACACTTGCATGTCCATGATGATCAGGCTAGCCTTGAAATCTTTGTCATTCAATGCTACACTAACTGATCGTAAATACCTCCAAGCAATACTGTGCTTACCTAGCAGTGTCACTACATTGAGATGAAAGACCAATCTAACTAGTCTATCCTCCATATCTACCACAAAGGACACAAATATATAGGAGAAGGTACTCCCTGAGTCAAATAAGACCTTAGGCATCTGACTCGCAATACAAAAAGAACCTAATGGTCAACACACACAAATAGCCAAGGCAACAATCCTTAAATTAAACAACGTCCAAAATGCAAAAAAATATTACAACCAAACATATGGAAGGTTACACGAGCATAGAAACTACTGATCCTTACCCTCCATAACATCTCAAGAAGGCCAAGCATTAGGAGCGGTAACAGTAAAGACACACCCCTTGGTCGGTTGCTGTGGTACATTTCCTGATCTCTTGGGAGGATCAAGAAAGTTCTTCTGCATATGTCTTGGCTTCCCATAGTTATAACACACCATCTGGATTTGTGTTGAATACGAATGGGGCAATGTGAAGCGAAATGGCCTACCAAGCCACACTAGAAGCAAGTCGTTTCCCTTAACACACTAGCACTGGAGCCTACCTAACTTGGACCCACGTCGCTTCTACCAGCAAAGCTGTGCCTACCACTGAATACACTACCAAACGTTTCCTTCCTTTTCTTCCTAGGGCTCCCAACACCACTTGAACTTGGCGCACCAAAAAATGTAAACCATGAAGCAAAAGGTGTTTTAGCCATCCCCTTAGGATGCCTTTCCAGGGAGCTCTTATATTCATTCTTGAAATAGGAATCCATCTCAACCATCTTTGCCACAATCTGGCATCGGAAAGTCATGACCTTTATTCTTAGTCCCCATTGAAGGCCCTCTAGAAACCTCTTAGCCCATCGCTCCTCAGAGTCAAATGTCTTGGGAAACCACTCTAGACGAACGAATGTAGCCTCATACTCGCTTACGGTCATGCTACCTTGCTACAGATTTTGGAACTCTTGATCCATTTTGTCCCTCACATGGTCAGAAATACTCCTCATAAATGGCTGCCTCAAAGTCTTTCCACTTGATTTCGACTGTAATGGAGTTCGAAAACTTCAAACACTGAATTGCTCTCCACCACTAGTTCGCATCACTTTCTAGCTTGTAGGTGGCCAGCTGCACCCAATTCTCTTCAAGGCACGTCATACTCTCCAACATCATTACAATCCTCTACAACCATGTGTCTCTTTCCTTGGGCTCTCCTTTACCGCTGAACGTTGCTGCACATTGTCGACTCAACTAATGTAGCCATAGATCTCCAGTCGATCCATTAGAACCTTATTTACTGAAAGTTTGGTGATCCTGTACACCAAGTTCTTTAATTCGGCTCACATTCTCTGCCCTCTACCCTCCTCTTGGGAGCTGGATTCCATGGGAAGGGCCTTACCCTTTCCTTTACCATGGCAAGACATTCTATAGACAAAACAGATCACCTGCACATCATTCAAGAAACAAAACAACTAGAAAACCATGGGTGCAAATGTGACCATGATATGCATACCTAAGGAGTCACTAAACTGAATACCCTAGGATAGGGCACCTAGTGAACCTAAGCTTTGACTCCAAAACTGTAACGACTTGAGTCGCTACACACAAGATTATTAGCCTATATAAAATTAAACACATTAAAATGCATGATTAAAATAGAAACTATAGGCAAAAAGAGATCAATCTACCTAAGAACCTACAGTGGATGGCTAGGTGACTCCTATAGGAAAGAAAATTTACCATTGATCTGTACCTGTAACTAAAAATAAGGAAAAATCACATGAGAGTGACTAACAAAAGTCACCTAGTACACACCTCGCATAAAAACTATGCAAAGCCGAAAGTGAAAACTCGACAAAACAAACTGATCCAAAACAATATTTTCAAAACCGTTATTCTTTTGTAGAAAAACACCATCACGGTGAAATTTCCAAAGCACAAGAGAATGCCAAAACTCTAAATCGACACCTTCAAATCCTCAGGCCTCAATGGCCAAAGCACTTGGCAAAAAAACCACAGCATCGCACTGGCAAAAAACACTAAGCCACTCTAATAGAAAGCCACAAGGCCACACTGGCCAAAAACCACAAGTCACACAGGCACCAAAAACCAACTGAGTCGCATTGCCTTATGCCAAGCAACCAACTCTAGCCACAAGTAATCACCAAAGTGCATTGCACTTCCATGGACATACTACCCTATGAGGAGCATGTCTGTCTTGGCATCCCTACCTTCTCGGTAGGGCTCTCATAAAGCTAACCCTCCTCGAGAAGCCACTCACCTTTCTTGGGTAAGTTGTCCTCTCTCAGGACAACACCATAGGGTACGTCCTCTCAACATCCTAGTCTTAGTGCCCTGAACTACTAAAGGCTCCTTACCTCTAGGCTCAACTAGCACACTCAAGTCTCAGTACCCAAAGCAACCACGATATCATGCCTAGCTACATAGAGATATCCTACCCCATAGGTTCGTTGTCATGATACCACCAAGTCCGGACAGCACCCTAAATCTCGACACCAGGAGTAACTAGGGTATCATGCCCAACTACATAGAGGTATCCTACCCCTGGGTCTGCTACTACGATGCCACCAAGTTCGAACGGCACCTCAACCCGTAGACCTCAACCTTGTGAATGATAATCCAGGAGTATCACACTTCCAGAATTTGACGAACACTTAACTTGCAATCTCTTAGTCTCAGGACCTCATCCTAGGTGACATGCTCGACCACCCAGGAATATCACGCCTAGCTACATAGAGATATCCTACCCCGTAAGTCTGCTGTCATGATACCACTAGGTCCAGACAACACCCTAAACCTCGACACCAGGAGTAACTAGGGTATCATGCCCAACTACACAAAGGTATCCTACCTGCTGGGTCTGCTGCTACGATGCCACCAAGTTCGAATAGCACCTCAACCCATAGACCTCAGCCTTGTGAATGATAATCGAGAAGTATCACATTTCCATAATCTGACGAACACTTACTTGCAATTTCTTAGTCTCAAGACCTCATCCTAGGTGATGTGCTCGACCACCCAAGAATATCATCATATCTACTAGTCCCAACGACACGACCCTCCAACCTCATAGACCACTACAAAATCATAGAAAACTCTTTTCAAAACCATTTCCACACTATCTTCAAAACTATTTTTCAAAACATTTCCATATCATAAGAATATTCATCAAAACCAACAAACCATTTCAGCAAATTTAAAATACCTGAAAACGAAACCAAAATCCACAAAAACAAGTCTAAGCCCACTGTCAAACCCAAAATGCGTTGGTGAAGAGCAATTGGGATGCGCACCAAGCAAATGTGCCTAGTAAATGCACCCCACCCAAACTTACAATAGAAATCCAAAGCAAAAGCCAAAGAACCCAAAAATTGCCCAGAATGGGAACTCCAATGAGTCAAACCACACACATCCAAAAATTATACATAATATATCAAAATGAAGATATCAAAATGCTCTATCATTTGAGACAAAAAACAAAATGATTGGATGCATGCAACTCAAGTTATCGTAAATCAAAGCCAACATGCACAATGGATGAACAGTAACCAAGGCACTTAAAATCACTATAAAAAATCCATATAAATTCTTTAAATTTATGAAAATTCTTCCATGCATCACAGTCATGCCAAGCAATGTGTTTTCATCAATTACATGCATAAACAAAGAGAAACGATGGAGTGTGCATCGTTGTAGTGTGCATCTTACAACGATGCACATAGAGGCTCCCCTCGACGTCGGTCACCCAACACAAATTCGCAAGCCTCGACACAAGCTCGCACAATCTTCCAAGTGATGACTAGAGTTCAACCTCACTAAGAGCATGCTTTACAAACTAAAGCGCACCTCACAACCATAACCACATTGCTCTCCCTCTCACTCTCTCTTACTGACAATAAGAAGAAAGTGGACAAGAAAAAAAAATGAAAATGGAAGAAGGCTTCGAAGAATTCTTCTCTCGTTCCTCTCATAGTGCTCGAGTAATGGATGAAAACTAGTGAAGTGCAGAGGATGTTGTCCCTTTAAATAGCCATGAGTTGGGACAAGTAGGCTCGTGCGCACCTACTAGTCAAGAACGTATGCATGCATCTGCAAGTCCAATTGCCTAGCTACTATTCACACACCAACTTATCGTGCACGTGGCCACTGACTCCTCAACTTTAGCTACTTACAAGCACAAGCAAGGCTAAGTGCACAACATCACACCCATGCAAACCCATTAGTGTATGAAGAAAAATCTTAAACCAAGTGCACCACCCAAAATATGCACGAAAAACTATTAATGATCCACAATCATACATCATAATTCTCCAGAAGGGTCGATATATCTGGTCATCCTCAAAACACCAAGATACAACATCCAAATTCAGGTTACCACATCAAATTCAAACTATGACATCAAATCCATCTTGCAAATTACTGAATCTCTAAAACAAGGCTTTCGTGCCACAAATACATGCCAGGATTATGCGTTAGAAACATGCATCACCACTTCGGGCCAGAAATGCACATTACTAACACTTGCCTTCTATCAAATTCAATAAATTGGACAATTAAGTAATTAAAAAAAGGGTAATTGAATTTGTTGGTGTTTGAAGTGGATACTTTGTTGGTTACCCGAGAGATCGAGAAGCTACAAGATTTACTTCTCAACACATACCACAAGAATTGTTGAAACAGATACTACTGTCTTTTTAAAGGATGGCTATGTTAGTGGGAGTATCCTTAGGGATTTTGTTTTTTAAGAATCTTAGGAAGATGTTATTGTTCCCAATCTGGTTTCTAAGGACAACAATGTCTATCCTACTTAAGAGTTTGAGGTGTATTTGCCATATATTGTTCCAATGAACAATATTTTAGAGATAATTACACCAAATCAAAAACAACCACATGAACAACTAGTGAAGGAGCCTAGTATTGATCCACATGTTCATGTTTTACATGAGGATCAAGAGACCAAATTAAGAAGATCCAACAAACTAGAGAAATCAACTATTCCTTCAAATTACATGGTATATTTATCTAGTGAGGACATGGTACAAGGAATCGATGATTCGGTAACATTTTCACAAGTCGTTAATTGTATGAACTTGATAGTTTGGTTGCAAGTTATAAAAGAAGAGCTTGTCTTTATGGATTACAATCAAGTCTAGGAACTCATTTAGTTACCTTTGGAAAAGAAATTAGTTAGTTGTAAATGGGTCTATATTGTAGGATCGAGAGGCTTCTCTAAAAGGAGAGGGGGTGATAGAGAAGTTTAGTTAATTTTAAGTTTAACTAATCATTTTTAAATTATTTGATAATTATAGGCACAAGTATAACAAGATAGTTTAAATGACTAAAGTAAGCAAGTATAGAATGTTAAACTAAGAACATTCAAAGAAGAGGATGAGAGACAATGAAATGTACACGAAGGATTTATAGTGACTCAGCCTCCTTGGCCTAGTCCACTTCTCGAGAACCCCTCGAGAGTTTTTCTATTTCGATCTTATTCCAAGCCAAGATCTTGTTGTTACACTTCCTTGACGAACCCTCGTCAAGACTCTACAAAAGCACGAATACCTCTTGTCACAACCAGAGAAGAGAGGACTCAAGAAATATAAAATTACAACACTAACTTTTCTTACTTCTCCCAAATATTTGGCATGGTTGATGGATGGAACTGAAGCTTCTCACTCAAACAGTGGAGAATTGAGATTGAAGATGTGCTTGAAGTTCTTGACATGGATGAGAGAGGATTGCTTGACATTGGGCTTAGAATACTCTTACAAAGATTTCTCAATGAAGCTCTAGTGATTGTGTATCTTGAGAGATCAATGGAGGGTTCTATTTATAAGAAAATATGGTAGAAGTCTGTGTCTAACGTCTCTCTAACGTTCACAAACAGTAACTAGTTCGGTATACTGAAATTATTTGGTATGCCAATTTTACACTAATTTCTGCAACGTTCAGATAGCTTGATCGATCGAACAGGAACAATATGCCAAAACATATCTCCTAGTCTGTTATATCAAAATTGTTTGGTATGCTGAAATGCTCTTGTAACACCCGTAAATACATTTTGTAATTATTTACCTTTTTAATGAATATATCCCTAGACGAGTGTTACTGTTCCAAGGCCTATTTGGGTGTTTTTATGATTTTGGACTTGGACCTTGTGGACCGGCTTCTAGTTGTGTGTTCCTGTGCTTGTTCCCACGTGGTTGGCACTGTGCATTGTGGCACTGTGCTTGAAGGCTCGTGTATGGATCTGTGTGGAGCTCGCATTTAGGGGGCCGGTTGGTGTGGCTTGCTGCTAGCTTGTGCTATGGAGTTGGCAGGTGAGCTGTGCGAGTGTGGCTGGTGGGTGGAAGGGGGCGTGAAGGTGTGCATGTATGGGTGGTGGTTTAGCATGTGCGTAACTACTTCTTCCTGTGCATATAAAGGTTGCAACTGGTAGCTTCCCCTGCACCTCACCCTCCCCTGATTCTCCACCTTTCTCCCCTCTCCTTCTTCCTTCTCCTCCACCTCCCTCAGGCACACTCCTCCTCCCCTTCACCTCACTCACTTCCCCACTCCTGCCCCACACCCTCACCCTTCCCCTCCTTCCCCATCCCTCCCTTTCCTCTCTCCCCATCTCTTCCATTTCTCCCCATCCCCCTGTTTTTCCTCCTCTGTTTCGTGTGTCGGTGAGAGAGAGTGAGTGAGTGAGAGAGGCAGTGGTGGTCATGTGGCTCGGCATCGATGTGGTTGGAGCTTCGAAGGTCGAGGAGGCTCATGTGGTGGTCGTGCACGCCGGTGATGGTCAGTGGTTGGCTTGAGAGCTCATTTAGGTATGCATATCCAATCCAATGAGTAGAAATCATGTGAAATGGTAGAAATGCCTAGGATGCATGTAATCTAGGATAAATTTGATGTTTGGAATTTATTGAGAATTTATGGTGATTTATTGTGGTATTTATGGCGTTAATTTCACTATGGTGTGTTTTTTGGTTTCTCTATGCACCTTGGCTTTGTGATTTTATTCCAGGAGCTATGCTCAATGGATTCTAGTTTTGTTTATGTTGATTTGGAGTAGACTCAAGGGTCTACTGCATATGTTTTAGTTGAAGTTTTTGGTGATTGTTTGCTATGCCTGCCCTTGGTTCCCATTCGGGCAATTTTTGGATTCCCTATCTCAAACTATCTGAATTCTGACAGAAAACTAGGGGCGCAGGCTGATTGTGCGGACCACATGCACGGATCCAACAGCAATTTTGGCCCCTGGTCTAGGCTCTTTTTGCATTTAGACAAAATGCCTGGGGCACAAACTAGACGCGCGTTCCATATGCACGAGTCTGGCAGGGCTTTTTGGAAGTATTTCCTGGCTTTCTGGTATAATGCATTTGAATATAGTGGATTCCTAGATTGGTTTGTTTTGCCCATTTGAGATGGGATCGTGGGTCATCAATGGTGGTCTTGTGGGATACCTAATGCACCGTTTTGTTGAGGTTTTGAAAGAGTTTTCCAAATATATAAAATGGCTTTGAAAATGGTTCTTTTAAAGAGATGGTTGGCTTATTTTGGAAAATGATTTTCCTGGTTTTTTGTGTGTGGGCCGAGACACTGTGGGATTGTGTCGTTAGGACTACGGAATGTGATGATATTCTTGGATGGCCAGGCACGTCACTCTAGTTGAGGTTGGGGTCGAGATACCTAAGGCTAAGAGTCGTCAGTTCTTGGAGGTATGAGACCCCCTAACTGTCATCTCGAGGCTAGGGTTGTGGTCCACGGGTTGAGGTGTCCTGTGGTATGACGGGGAGGTATGATTGTCACACCCCAAATTTTCCACAATAATTTAAACAAATTAAATCACGGGAAAACTAAAGCTAAAGAGAAAATATCTAACTACCAGGAACTTGTGTGTGCAGCAAGGGGACTCCAATCTATATGCACTACACTATGCCAATCGCATGTCTGCACCTGTAAACCAAAACCACAAGGAAAACACATGAGTGACCAAAGTCACCCAGTACGCACCCCATGAAAATCACGGAAAACAAAACTATAATCATTTTCCTTTTAAATTCCTTTCGCAAACTATTTTCTCAAAACCCCATAAACCACAAACCAGGGCCCTACTAGCCCAAAGCCACACGCAAAGGCCATCAATGGCCAAAACCACACAACAGTGAGTCCGGAAACCCGACGCTAGGCAACCTAACTCTGGCCACACGCAGTACACTAAGGAGCGACCCCAGCGTTCTGCACTGCCACGGTGTGCCACCCTGTGCAGGAGCCAACCACCGTCCTATGATTCCCCTCTCTCAGGAGAACCCTCATAACCAACCCCTCCCTGGGAAGGCTGTCCTGTCTCTCAGGACGCCACCAACTACAGGGCTCGTGTCCCACCCGCACTAGCCACCACAGGGTACGTCTCCTCACGGCGTCCTCCACACACGGTGCTCAAGAGGGAGTGTCATACCTCCACACCCGAGCCTCAGTGCTCACAGCGACAGCAGGAGTATCATACCTCCCCGTCATGCCACAAGACACCTCAACCCGCAGACCACAAGCCTAGCCTCGAGACGACAGTCAAGGAGTCTCATACCTCTAAGAGCTGACGCCCCTCAGCCACGGGTATCTCGGCCCCCAACCTCAACAGGGGACATCTCGTCGGACCACCCGAGGATGTCGTCACATTCCCTGGTCCCGACAACACAGTCCCACGCTGCCTTGGCCTGCACACAGAAAAACATGAAATCATTTTCCAAACCAGGCCAACCATTTCCTTGAAATCCATTTTTCAAACCATTTTCATATCTTTTGAAAACTCTTCCAAAACCTCGGCAAAACAACGCATCAGGTGTCCCAAGGGACCACCACTGATGGCCCACAATCCCATCTCATAGGGACAAAACACGGCATCCAAAAAGCCATCGAAAACACATTTGCAAACTCATTTGGGCCCAAAATTGGCATGTCGAAAACCATTGGTTCGGTAGGCCGATCTGGATCAGTCGACCGAATCAAGTCAACGGTCAACACTCAGGCCAAATTCGTTATACCGTCCAAAAACGGATGACCAAAACTCGACCAGAGGACCTAAACAAACAAAAATATGGTATGCCAAGCGGAATCGGTATGCCAAAATCCCTTGATTCGGTATGCCATTTCCATTAGGTATGCCAAATTCTGCGAAACCAGAAAACGGCCCAAACCCCATCGCCCGAAATCGCCCCAATTGGGACCTCCGATCGGACCTCCTAATCAAATACAAAAAATCTTGCATAAAACATGTGGTATAGACCCTTGAGTCTACTCCAAAACCCAACAAACAAAACTAAAATCCATTCACCATGCATCAAGATATAAAATCACAAAGGCAGAAGGGTCAAAAGGACCCAAAACACACCATTCGCCATAAATGCCAATAAATGCTCCATAAATACACAATAAATCACAATAAATTCTAGGAAGGGAATTTTACCTAGATTTCATGCAATCCTAGCATTTTCAACCAATTTCATGCTCTCTATTACTCGAAGTGGAGATGCGTACTTGAGAAACGCCTCTAGCGATCTCCGACCGACTCCGGCAAACTCCAACACAACCACGGCCACGGGGCACACCACACGAGCTCCGCGCACCACCACGAGCAACCACAGCCCTCCGCTTCGCTCCCTCGACCTCTTCCTCTCTTTCGACGCGTGCGCGATGCAGGGGGAAAACAGAGGAGGTAGGGGAGACGAGTGGAAAGGAAGAAGGGGAAGGAGAAGGAGAAGTGAGGAGGAAGGGAAAGAAGGTGGAGGAGGAGGAGGAGTAGCACCGCCAAGGAGGAGGGGAAGGGAAGAAGAAGGAAGGAGGAGACAGCGATGGGTGGCGAGAAGAAGTGCGGTGCGGCTTATAAAGCCTGTGCCTGCAGTAGCTGAAAACGTGCCCACCTACGCGTCTCAACCACCGGCACACCGCACAAGTAGCCAACCGCCAACCACCACCAACGAGGCCAACTGCAAGCTTCAACCACCAGCCCACACATGCGGGCCCCACGGGGACCCCACACTTGAGCCCCACACCCGGGCCCCACAAGCACAGTGCCACAATGCACAGTGCCAAACCACGCACAGGGACAGTCAAATAGAAGCCAACCCATGAGGTCCAAGCCCAAAAGCACAGAACCACACAACGGGCCTCGAAACAGTAACACCCGTCTAGGAATAAAATTCATAAAATGTAAATAATTACAAAATGAATTTTACGGGTGTTACATCCTAATCCCCTTAAAAGAAGATTTTGCCCTCAAAATCACTAGGCAAAACGGTACGAGTATTAGACTAAGATGGCGTCCTCACGTTCCCACGTGGCCTCCTCGGCTCCATGATGCTGCCACCGCACCATGACTAATGGAATCACCTTGTTCCGCAGCACTTGCTCCTTGCGGTCAACAATCTCGACGGCAACCTCCACAAAGGACAGATCTTCCTAGAGCCCTTCTAGTTGAACTGGGATCACATGAGAATCGTCAGCCAGGCACTTCCTCAGCATGGAGACATGGAACACGTCGTGCATGGACGACAACTCTGGTGGTAGATCCAACCAATAAGCAACCTCATTGATCCTCTGGGTGATCTGGTATGGGCCAATATAGCAAGGACTCAGCTTGCCACGCTTCCCAAACCGCATGACACCCTTGGTCGGTGACACCTTCAGAAACACATAGTCTCCCACCAAAAATTTCAGTGGTCTCCGCCTCACGTCGGCATAGCTCTTCTGTCGACTCTGTGCAGCCAGCAACCTGCTCCAGATCAAATCCACCTTGTTCGCATACAGTTGCACAAGCTCAGGACCAATCAACTGACGCTCGCCCACCTCGCTCCAACAAACCGGCGAACTACATGGCCTACCGTACAAAGCTTCGTACGGCGCCATCCCGATGCTCGAGTGATAGCTATTGTTGTAGGCGAACTCAATCAACGGCAAATGATCCTCCCAACTCCCTTGAAAGTCTAAGGCACATGCTTTGAGCATATCCTACAACATTTAGATAGTCCTCTCTGTCTGACCATCCGACTGAAGATGAAATGTCGTGCTATAGTTGAGCACAGTGCCTAAGGCCTCCTGCAAGGTTATCCAGAACCTTGACGTGAACCTCGTGTCTCTGTCCGACACGATGGACACCGGAACACCATGCTGCCTCACCACCTCGGAGACATACAGCTCCGTCAGGCAATGCATCGGAAGCTTCACCTGAATGGCCAGGAAGTGAGTAGACTTGGTTAGCCGATCCACGATCACTGACACTGTGTCGTTCTTCCTCTGAGTCTGCGGCAAACTAGTCACGAAGTTCATCGAGATGTGCTCCCACTTCCACATAGGAATATCCAACGGCTGCAAGGTTCCTCCAAGTCTCTGGTGCTCTGCCTTGACTAGCTGGCAGGTAGTACACCTCGCCACATGGTCAGCAACATCTCTCTTCATGCCAGGCCACCAAAATTCCGCTTCAGGTCTCGGTACATCTTCATACTACCAGGGTGAATAGTGTACCTAGACTGATGCACTTCATCTAACAACCTCTGCCTAGCCTCCTCATGCTGGGGCACATATAGACGCATATCATACCTCAGCTCTCCATATGCCCCAACAGAGAAATGAGGCTCCCCACCAGCCTTAAGCTTCTCAAACACAGCTTGAACAAATGGATCCAGCTGCTGACAGGCAACAATAAACTCTAACAGCTTCGGGTGAACAGACAGGTTGGCCACCCAGGCACCAACCGCTCCCCGAGCTTGCCACTTCGGCCTGCAGCTCACCAGATCCTCCAACATGGTCCACTCCTTGACCATCAAGCTCGCCATCATGTGTGTGTGCCGACTCAGGGCATCCGCGACCACGTTGGCCTTGTCAGGATGGTAGGACAGGCTGAAATCATAATCCTTCAAATACTCCACCCAACAACGCTGCCTCAGGTTGAGGTCCCTCTACGTGAAGAGATACTTCAAGCTCTGATGATCGGTGAAGACCTCAAACTGCTCCCCATAGAGATAGTGTCGCCAAAGCATGAGAGCGAACACTACGACAGCCATCTCCAAATCATGGGTCGGGTAGTTCTTCTCATGATCCTTCAGCTGGAGCGAAGCATACGCGATGACATTGCCATGCTGCATCAGAACACACCCTAACCCAAAGCCGCTAGCATCACTATACACAGTGAAGCCACCACTTCCAGAAGGCAGGGTCAATACAAAGGCAGAAACCAGACGAGACTTCAACTCTTGGAAACTTGCCTCGCAATTCTGGTCCCAACAAAAAGGAACACCCTTCTTGGTCAACTCTGTCAAAGGCACGGCTATGGAGGAGAAATCCCTGATAAACCTCCTATAATAGCCCACCAGACCCAAGAAACTCCTGATCTCTGACACTGTCCTGGGTCGCTCCCAACTACTCACTGACTCAACCTTGGTAGGATCCACTCTGATGCCTTCTCCAGAAATCAAATGGCCAAGGAACATGACTTCGCTCAGCCAGAACTCACACTTGGAGAATTTGGCGTACAACTGATGACACCTTAAAGTATCCAAAACCGCCCTTAGGTGCAAGGCATGAGTCTCAACATCAGGAGAATAGACCAGCACGGCATCAACAAAAACCACAATGAACTGGTCCAGAATAGGGCTGAAAATTCTGTTCATCAGATCAATGAACGCAACCGATGCATTAGTCAATCCGAAAGGCATGACCGTGAACTCGTAATGCCCGTACCGCATCCGAAAAGCAGTCTTCTAAATGTCTTGGTCTCGAATCCTCAACTGGTGATACCCTGACCTCAGATCAATGTTTGAGAACATCGATGCAGACTACAGCTAGTTGAACAGGTCATCAATGCGAGGCAGGGGATACTTGTTCTTCACTGTGATCTGGTTCAGCATCCGATAATCTATACATAGTCGGAGCGAACCATCCTTCTTGCGGACGAACAAGACAGGCGCTCCCCACGGAGACACACTCGGCCTGATAAACCCCTTGTCCAGCAACTCCTGCAACTGAGTCTTGAGCTCTCGCAATTCCACTAGCGCCATGCGATAAGGAGGCTTCGACACAGCACTAGAACCAGGGATCAGGTCGATCGAGAACTCTACTTCCCTATGAGGTGGCATACCAGGCAAATCGTCAAGTAAAATGTTGGGATATTCACACACCACAGAGATGTCGTGAACACCCAACTTAGGAGGAGTGGATGTAACTATACTGGCTAGATACCCCACGCAACCCTCGACCAAGGACTTAAGAGCCTTCACAGCTAAAATGACAAGCTTAGGCTCACCCTGACACCCACCTTACACAAAGAAAGACCCATCCTCAAGAGACCCAAAATAAACTCTCTTCCGAGCACAGTCGATCAAAGCAGACTGCTGCGCCAACCAATCTATGCCGAGTATCACATCGTACTCCTGCATGTCCATCACGATCAGGCTGGCGTCGAACTCTTTGCCATTCAGCGTCAAGTCGACAGACAGCAGATACCTCCATGCCAAACTGTGCTCCCCCAGCGGCATCACCACACTGAGATGAAAGGCCAGTCTAGCTGGTCTCTCTCCCAACTCCACCACAAAAGACTCAGAGATAAAGGAGAAAGAACTCCTTGAGTCAAACAACACCTCGACCATCCGGCCAGCCACATTAAAAGAACCTGATGGCCAAACAAAACAGCACCACACATCCATTCAATCATGTAGATTTCCAAATTACAAAGAGATTACAACATATCTCAGAGGGTTACAGAACCAACTATTCATCCTTACCCTCAACAACATCTCCCGCTGCGATGGTGAACACCCATCCCCTAGTCGGCTGCTGCAGTGCACTTCCTACCTTCTTAGGCGGTTCTGAATAAGATCTTTGAACGTGTCCCGCCTTCCCACAATTGTAGCACACCACAGGAGCTGAGGTCCACCTAGGTTGAGGACAATGAACAACGATGTGGCCCACCTGACCACAGTTGAAGCATTGTTTCCCACTAAGAGCACTGGACCCTGTCTGACTGAAACCAACTCCACTACCCCTAGTAAAACTCCGTCGGCCTGTAGAGGAAACACCGAAGCTTGCCTTCTGCTTCTTCTCAGGGCTACCAAATTAATAGCACTTGGAGGACCAGAGAAGGAGAACCGGGAGGTAAAAGAAGACTTACCCTTCCCTCTGGGGTAACTGTCCAGAAACTTCTGATGCTCTGCCTCGAAGCGGTAAGCCATCCCAACCATGTCCTCCACAATGTCGCACCTACAACCCATCACCTTCACATGTAGCCCTGGGTTCAAGCCTTCCAGAAACCTCTGCACCCACTCCTCCTCAGACTCATAGGAAGGAGCAATGCGTTCCAGCCGGGCGAACTCAGTCTCATACTCGAGCATCGACATCGTGTCCTGCTCCAGACTCCGGAAATCTCGGTGAAGCTGCTCCTTCACATGAGCGGGAAAATACTTGTCATAGAAGGTCGCCTTGAAATTCTTCCATTAGATGCTAACAGTGATTGAGTCCGGGAACCTCAACCACCTCACAAACCTCCACCACCTATCTACCTCACAATCCAGCAGGTAGGTCGCCAACCGCACCCAATGCTCCTTTGGGCCCGCCAAGCTCTCTAGCATCTTCACCACCTTCTCCAGCCAGGCCTCGCTCTCCTCAACACTGACCTTGCCCTTGAACGACGGCGGGCAAAGCTTCGTGAACTAGTTCAACCACGGGTCACCTGACGGTTCACTGGCACTACTCTTGCTGAACGCGTGGAAAATCCCGTGCGCCAAACTCCTCAGTTCCCCACGAACTGCCTTCCATCCACCTACGTCCTCTCGGGACTCGATCTCCATGACAGGGGCCTTGCCCTTACGACCACGAGGAGGCATCCTACCGAAGAAAGGCAAAGTACCTGCACCACAGATAAAGCAACAACCAGAAAACCATGCTGAGAAATCAGGTGTAGACTCTACCATGCATGCAAAACCTATAGAGTCTCTAGACCGGACACCCTAGGTGTAGTGCAACCTAGTGAACCTGGAGCTCTGATACCAAATCTGTCACGCCCCAAAGTTTCTACAATAATTTAAACAAATTAAATCACGGGAAAACTAAAGCTAAACAGAAAATATCTTACTACCAGGAACTTGTGTGTGCGGCTAGGGGACTCCGATCTATATGCACTATGCTATGCCAATCGCATGTCTGCAACAGCAAACCAAAACCACAAGGAAAACGCATGAGTGACCAAAGTCACCCAGTACGCACCACACGAAAACCACGGAAAACAAAACTATAATCATTTTCCTTTTAAATTCCTTTCGCAAACCATTTTCTCAAAACCCCATAAATCAAGCCCACACTGGCCAAAAACACAAACCAGGGCTCTACTAGCCCAAAGCCACACGCAAAGGCCCTCAACGGCCAAAACCACACAATAGTGAGTCGAATTGCTTTGAGATTGTAGTTTGGGAGCAGAGCATGAAGTGACATTTGCTCATGCAGAGCAATTTGCAAGAGCTCCCCAACCTCGTAGAGCATGGTGGTTGGTGTTGTCCACGAGTTTGTGTGGCTGGAGCACCATGTTGCCCATGGGAGTGGTAGCAGTTGTTTTTCTAGGCTAAGCACAATGCTGCCATGTAGGGTAGGAGGCCTTGCGGTGTGTGAGGTCAAGTGAGTCATGTTGCCTAGAGATTGCGTACGTCTGCTGTAGGTATTGGTTTGCTTGGCATGCCACAACTGCAAGAAGGCAAGACATTGCAGGGGAGGTACCTTGTTTCCTTTAATGGGGTTAAGCACCCCACATTAGCTGACTAGAGGACGTATTTTCCCTTTAAGAGGGTTAACCATTACCCAATGCTGGGCTGTTTGGTGTTTTGTTGTAGAGTGTAGCTTGCAACAATTGTCTACTTTAGGTGTGCCTTCCATGGTTGTTGCTGTGTTGTTGTCTATTTATTATTGTTTGCTTTGATTGTTTATTCTTTGTCCTTGCTGGTATTTGTTGTTTGTTGGTTCTTCTTGGTCATGGTCTGTCATCTGTCTTGGGTTGTTGGTGTCAATTTGGGAGGATGCTTGTAGCTCCGTCCTCCGGTTATCGCATCTGGGTGATACGTGAGGCTTCTCAGATGTATGGTTGTTGTTGTCTTTGTGGTGGATGTAAAGGATACTCCAAGTCCCATTTTCCAGTGGTCTTTGGGTGACTCAATGGTTCCCTAGATGGTCGTGTTGTTTCTAGGTGACATAGTGGGTCCCTAGATGGTTGTTGTCATTTTTGGGTGACTCAGTGGATCCCCATATGTATATTGTTGTTCTAGTGACTTGGTGGGTCTCCTGATGGTCGTGTTGTTTCTAAGTGACTCAGTGGGTCCTTAGATGGTCGTGTTGTTTCTAGGTGACTGAGTGGGTCCCTAGATGATTGTTGTGGTCTCTGAGTGACTTGATGGGTCTCTAGAGGGCTGTTGTCATCTCTAGATGACTCGATGGGTCCCCAGATGGTTGTTGTGATTTCTGGGCCGACTCGGTGGATCCCTAAACGTGTGTTGTTATTTTAAGTGGCTCTGATGAGTCCCCAAGTTTGTGTTGTTTCTTCTAGATACTCTGTTTGAGGATAGAGTAATCTAGGAGGTGGTGCACAATTGGTGTCGTATGGTCGTGTCGCACATTTTTGTTTGGGGGCTTGGCCAAGGTGTGGCATAACCCAGTGTGTTGCTTGTTGTATGCTATTTAGGGTTTCGTGTTTGGATACCCAGTGGGCTTCATTGGTTGTGGCTCAAATAACTTGGTGTCGTTTGAGCGGTGGAGATTCATTTCTATAGTGTTTCCTTGGAGTATCCTATTATTGATTTTCTTCTTTACTAGTGGGTCGAATGGCGTGGTCTTGTTCGATTTGGGGAGATCTCTCCTTAGTTTTCTTTCGTGTTTGGAGTTTCTGCAGTGCAGATGGGGTGAGTCAAGTAGAGTTGGCTATCTGTTTCGTTTAGTGGAGCCATAGGTCGAGCTGTTGGGTGTGATCCCACATGTTTTCCTATGATCAATTGCATCTTGGTTCAGGTGAACTATTCTCGAGGACATAATAGATGCTTCTTTGGGATAGTGACACCGTGGAGAGGCTCGCCAGGAAGGAGGAATAACTCGAGTTAGCTCGAACGCTCTTGCCAGGAGGTTCTTTGGTTTAGAGATCCAATTGAGATTGACTCCTGAGTGGTCCTTACCATTGGTAGATTGTTTCACTTGAAATAGTGACTCTTGTGGCCCGAGACTCTGGATTGTAGGAGCTTTGATGTGAGCTTCACGCTTAATAAGTAGTTTAAGTGTGTTTTAACGGTCTCACGTCTAGACCTGCAGGGCTACCATAGCAACAAGTTACGATGAGTTCCACCAATATCCTTTTGAGTTGGGATAAGTTCTAGTTGTTGTAAGGCAACATAGTGTCTGTGATTCTCGTTAGTTGGAGGAAATCACAAGGGGAACTATCCACCCACATGATTGGTGTTGGGCCATAGTAGAGGTTGTGCTCTAGATCCGGTGGATGGTTGATTTGGGAAGCATTTCTTGGAGGCAGATAGTACTTGGATTTGCTAGTCTGTTAGTGCACTCTAGATCTGTGAAGAGCTTTGCTATGTCTCAGTAGCCAGATTTCTCTCGTACCTTGGATTGGTGGAAAGTTTCTCAAAATGATGACAGGTGTTACTAAGCATGTAGTGTGAAGTTTGGTGGTTGTTGACCAGGTTAAGCATCAAAGTAACGCAGCAAATGTTGGTGGAAACTGACTGCACCTAGTTAATCCTGTGTTTTGCGTGTCTACAGAGGTGCTCAGGAGGCTTTGTGACTCTAGAAGACACTATCTTGGAGCCTTTGGGTGAAGGTTTTATGCTCGAAAGGGACTTCACCAAGGATTGTTGGTAGTGTTTGGACTCAAGGAGAGTTAAGCCCTTGGTGTCGCTCTAGACCTAAGTGGGGAGAAATGGCTTTGTGAAATGTAGATTTCTCCTATAGGTCACAAGTTTTGGGTGGCATCGTTATGCTGGTTGGTTGTGGTCGTCGACTTGATGCTCTAATTTGTTGCCCTTGGTGTTTCTCTTGAAGAATTTCAAGGGCGAAATTCCTTTAAGGGGGTTTAGATGTAATGACCTAGTTTTGGAAGTAGTGCTTTGGACAGATACTTTAATAGAGTTCTGAGTCATTAGACACTAAGTCCCCTACGTTCAGTGTGAAACACAGCTTTCGTAGCGTTCTACACTTAGATTAGTGGATTTCTGGCCCTTCTTGGTGTTATGTGGTTGTGGTACTATACTAACTCTCGTGGAAGTTTTATGGGTTTGCTCTGAGCTATGGTGGTTCTCTAGCATGCTTTGGTGGCGGATCTCTATTTGCATGAGTCACGTGGATGTGGAAAGTCACATGGTTTGGTCTCTAGCCCTTTCTTTCTATACTTTCCTTCCTTTCTATCCTTTCCTTCCTTTCCTTTCTTCCTTCCTTTCTTTCTCTTTCCCAGGCCCCACTCCTTCCTCTTCTTCTTTTTTTTTCTTCTTCTTATCCTTCTTCTTCACGACAGAGAGGTGAGGAATGAGAGAGGGAGAATGAGAGAGAGACAAGAGAGGGCTAAAAGGGAGATGGTCGGAGGAGGAGCCCACTGCTGCATCGCATGGGAAAGGAGGAGCTCATGACCCAAGGAGGAGGTACGTCGTTCGTCTCATGCTACTGTGTCTTTGATGCTAAGTACACATTCCGTAGGTTCTTTTTGGTTTCTAATTTGGATTCCTAGATGTATGGTAGTGTATTTGTAATTGTAGTAAATTTTTAGGAATTTATCTTGCTTTTGTGGGCCATTTATGATCGTATTTATTACGTAGGGTGAATAGTATCCCTTTATGGTTTTCTTGTGATTTCTGGAGATTTGATCGATGGAGCTTCGTGTTGTTTGTCACTTTTGGAAGATCTCATCAAGATCTTCGTTTTGATATATTGTATGTATGGTTTGGTGTGGTGGTTTGCAGGATTGGATTTTGGGTCTCAAATTAGGGTGCCCTACTGTCGCCTAGTTCAACATATTATTTTTGTTTGGTATGCCATTTTGACTCTCAGAATGTCCCATTGACCCCTGGTTTGATCGACTGAATTTGTTTGATCTGTCGTTCTGGAAGTCTTGGTTGTTGACAGAGCTTTTGGTTTGGTTAACTGGTCGTTTTAGGTCTGCTGAATTAGGAAATTTCGATCAATCGTGTGGTTTTCTCTCTACCAATCTGGTACCCAGAGCTCAGGTTCGATTGATCGTTTCATTTTGGTATACCAATCCAGGCCCTGATCCTATGTTAAAGTGTTTATTGTTTTTGATTAACAATTTTATATTTATATATATTTATATATATATAATCTTGAGGAGATAATTATGATAGCATAAGTAATTAGGATAATCATTAGAATGGTTTAAAGATTGCCTAAAATGAATTAATAAGATTCCACCTGGGGTGTGATTAGATAAAAGATTATATGACTTAGAGATATTAAGTCTTCCCCTAATGATTAGATTAGACTTTAGGGATCATGATATCATTCTTAGGTCTAGGGCTTGTGTGGTTTTGTGTGTGTTGTGCTGAATCTAATATTCAGTGGCATTGTGCTAGGTGTTTGACTTTGATCTAGCCGTGCTCCCGAGAGACACAAGTCAGTAGGCATCCTACACCTGAGTAGTAGAGCATAGAGTTCTGGTGTGGTGTCTTTTAGGTGAGTTTGATGCCCAGATGATGCTTTTGTTGGGTGTTTTGCTTGGGTTACCGTCGTGGGTCAAGCGAGGTTTTCTGAAACTCAGGCGCTCTCAAGGTGTAATTTCTGGGCCTAACAAAGAAGCTGTCAAGGTTATGTTTTGGATTGTTGTTTTCCAATTTTGGTTTTGGTGTTGATTATGGACACGGTGTTTTATGAGATTTTGAAAGGATATTTAATGGTTTTCGAAATGATTTTCCAAAGAGTTTTGGAAAGAGAATGCATAGATTTACAAATGGTCTTCGGAAAGGATTTCTAGGGACCAAAAGACCGATGCTCTTGACCGGCTTCCAGGGATGAGTGATACCTCTAGAGTCATGAGTCATTTGCTTAGGGTGAGGTCCGAGTGTTCTGTGGTTTTGTGGGACCAAGAGGCTAAGGCTTTTGACCGACCTTCAGGGATGGATGATTCCCCTAGGATCGTGAGCTACTGACTAGGTTGAGGTCCATGTGTTTTGTTGAGTTAGTGGTTGTGGTTTGGGGTACCGTCCAGGTGTAGAGGTATGATGCTCAAATTGTCTCGAGTATCGAGTTGAGGACATCGATGGGCATACCCTATGGTTCGTCATGAGCAACAGGATGACTTACCCAGGTGGAGTGAGCAACTTTCTCAAGTGGGGTTAGCTTGTGAGGGTCCTGTAGGTGGCAGGACTACGAGACGAACAAACTCCTCCACAAGGTGGTTGTTCACGGCAGTGCAGATACCATGGTCGCTCCTTGATGGACTGCTTGTGGCAAATGTTGAATACTTGGCACCAGGTAGTACAACACATTGTTTACTTGTGGTTTTGGGCCTAGTGGAGGTCATAGTGCTACGCTAGTGTGGCGTGGTGTTTTGGAGCAGTGGCTTAGGGGTTTTGATCTAGGGGTGACCATGGTGTTGCGTTTATGTAATGTTGGTGTTGTGCTAGTGTGGCATTGTGTTATGGGAGCAGTGGCTCCATAGCTTTGGTGTTGTTACTTGGGTCCATAGGGGACTGTGGTGTACAGGGCAGAGGCTCTATAGCTTGTGTTTTCTAATTGTTGATGGTATTTTGGATGCTATAGAGACGTTCAAACACTGTTGGTTGTCTAGTTTGTGTAGAGAGTGAGTGGGATCAGCTTGTGTGGTTTTTGGACTTGATTTGGCAAGGGTGGCCATTTCAAGTGTACATAAAAGGTTTTTAAAGAGCATGCATATGGTTTAAATGAAAAAGAAAAAAATGGTTTTAAAGGCATAGTTTTGAGGTTTTGTTGCCTACTGAGCAATAGTAGATTGCCCATTGTGGTGTTGAGGCATCTAAGTGGGGTGCTTGTGCTTGCTTGCGTGGGGTGTAGTTACACCTACTTCCACAGCATGGTGTGCCGAGTTGTTAGGTGGGGTGTGTGCTCAGTGATTGTTTTGAGTGGTCACTAATGTGTGCTTTGATTTCTATTTTGGTAGGTGCAGTAGTTGGAATTGTTGGTTGCTAGTGTACATAGGAAGAGTCACGCTACCACACATCAAGGAATCTCGTGAGTATTTAGTTTAGTTTTATTTCTGTGGTTTATTAGATTTATTTCTATTGAGTGTACTTAGACCTAGCTATATAATTAGCATAATTTTTAATTGTAATAAAAAATAAAAAGAAAAATGAAATTGTGTAGCTAGGTTGAGTGGTAGTGACTTGGGTGTCGTTACATTAGATGTAAGAAGAAGGCGTTGACATGAATAGTTGGTTGTCACAAGGAGCAATACAGTGGGCTTTGGGACTACTGTAACATTCTAAGATTGAAGAACCTGGAAACAATTGCACTACTCTAGGTTGAAAGATCTATACCTAGTAGTGCTTCTCTGTCCCAGAGGTTATTTGTATGTCTCAATGCAGCAAAGAAGGGAATGGCACATTGTAGACCTTTCTTAGGACTTGATGGTTGTCGTCAATGGTCCATAAAAAGGGATTCTACTAGTTGCTATAGCCATGGATACCAATAGTCAACAATTTCCAGTTTGTTTTGTTGTTGTTGAGAATGAGACCAAGGATAATTGGATATGGTTCTTGACACATGTTGTTGAAACATTGGGTACTCCAGAATGTGGATGGACCTTCATGTCTGATAGACAAAAGGTAAGGCAATGATAATCTCTTATATGATTATTACTATTTATTTTTTGGTGCTTGTGTCGTGTCAATTGTGTTTTGATAACTAATAATTGAATTCTCTTCATAGGGTTTGGTTCAAGCTTTTGATACTGTATTGAGTGGTGTAGACCATAGATATTGTAGGAGGCATTTACATGCCAATTGTAGAGAAGTTCATGGGTACGGTCTACAAGGATGTACTTTAGGCTACTACTGGAGCCTACAATGAGGCAGATTTTACAATGTGTATGCAAGCAATGAGAAGAATCATTCCTCATGGAACGAAGGCCTTCATGTACAGGGAGAACATTCCATATCCATATTGGGCTAGGCATGCCTTCAGCACCAAATCAAAGTGTGATTAGATTGAGAACAATAACTCCAAGAGTTGGAATAATGTCATCTTGGAGTCAAGAGAAAAACCAATAATTGGCTTGTTTGAGCACCTTAGGAGGATTGTAATGAGGAGGAATCAAGAAAGAAGCGAATTGCATATAGACCAGCTGTTGTGTCCTAGCATACAAGGTGAATTGGAGAAAACAACGTTGGCATCAACGAAGTGTGATGCTCAATATGCTAGAGTGCTTAAGTTTGAGATTTATTGCTAGCGACATATGTTTGAGGTTGATTTGGCAAGTAAAACATGTGGATGTCACAAATGAGATCTCACAAGGGTTCCTTGCCTCCATGCAAGTAGTATTATTGCTAATGTGGAGTGTCTAATATACCTTGGATGTCTAATTAGTCTTTCTGGCATACATTTATATGCTCTAGTTTTCTAATTGAATTCATAAGATGTATTTGGTCTGGTTTTCTAGCATACATTTACATTTTGTGGAGTTTCTAGTTTGGTTATTTGGTTTTCTAATTGAATTCAACCAGAGCTTGAATTCATAAGCTCTGAGTTTCTGGTTTTCTAGTTTTCTGACATACATTTATATGCTCCAAATTTTCCATCTGGTTTTAATTCATAAGCTCAAGATGTGTACATGGTCTTCTATTGTTACAGTCTATTTATATGCTTTGGATGTGTACATTGGATTATGATTTGTGTAGTGTCTGACATTTATATTGTTTGTCTGGTTTATATGCTCTAGATGTTTTTGGTTTTTATGTCTGGTTATATAATCTAGATGTCTATTGTTTATGTAGTATCTGACATTTATATTGTTATGAAGCCATTGTTATGGTCTATTTATATGCTTTGGATGTCTATTTATATTGTTATGAAGACATTGTGTAGTTTCTGATGTTTATTGGATGGTCTCTTGGATGTTTCTCTTGTGGAGTTTCTGCAATCTTCTACATCATGTATAATATTGAAGATTATGTCAGCCATTACTACCACACTAGCACCAATAGGAAGATTTATGAGCTCTTAGTTTATCCTATTCCTGACATGTCATAGCGACTTTCCATAGATTACGAGCAGATTAGCCCACCTAACATTAAAATCCATCCTAGCCGGCCTAAGAAGAAGAGGGACAAATCCAAAGATTAAAAACATGTTCCCAACAAGGTTAGGAAACTTCACATTTTGATAACATGTAGGAAAGCTAACCAAGTTGGACATAACACTAGGACATGTACACATCTTGATGACGTTAGGGTTCAACCAAGGGAGAAGGTAAGTTTTGTTTAAATTTCTTTCTTATTGTCTTTCTTCAAGTTTGCATAATTTACTAACTATTGTTTGAAAATCTTAGTTATGGAAGAAAATGGCCTCTGAAGGTGGTAATACAAGTTCAAGTGCAAGAAAGTAGAAAACTAGCAAGGAGCCTAGTGGACCTCTCACTAAAAGTAAGAAAGGAAAACAAGCATCAACAAGCCAATCATCATCCATGAAGAGTGTTTTTGTAGAAGGACAAAGGGTAGTTGGTTTGTTAAGACAAAATACAAGTTTCATGATTTCCAGGAGTATTGGAGAAAGAACAAAGCTAGCCCCAAGGAAAGCACGGTCTTCACAAGATGTAGTGTAAATCTTTTCAACCCAGGAATCTATCCAAAGAATTTAACTGTCATGCTATGTTTATTTGTTGCTTCAGGTAGGACTTGGTATTTATTTCAGCTGCCATACTGTGTTTATTTCAAACATGGTTTTATTTCTTGCTTTAGGTAAGACTTGGTGTTTACTTTAGACTTGGTGTTTATTTCAGCTACCATACTATTGTAATGCCTCCAATTTCGAGAATAATTTAAAATAAATTAAATTACGGGAATTTAAAGCTAAACAGTAATATCTAAACAACTAGGAACCTGTGTGTGTGGCTACAAGACTTCAAAACTTGGTACACTATGCAAAACTTACCTACTTGCTTGCACCTACAACCTCAAAACCACGGAGAAAACAGTGTGAGTGACAAAAGTCACCCAGCATGCACATCATCAAATGGCAGAAAATAAAACTATAACATTTTTCTTTTAAAACCATTTTGCAATCATTTTCTCCAAATCCACCAAAAACCAGCAACTCGGGCCCAACAAGCCGACCACAAAGCAAAGCCCTACCAGGCCTAAATCACAAGAAACATGGCCCACACTATCAAAACCAAACAAGCAAAGGCTCTACCAACCCAGAAACACAAGCAATGTCCTTAATGACCAAAACCACACACAATAAGTTGAGAAACCCGACGTTGGGCAACCAACTCTAGCAATAAGCAACCACCAAGGTGCACTGCACTACCACGGTGGCATTACCCTGTGCAGGAGCGACACTGTCCTACGATTCTCATGCTTGGAGAATCCTTACAAAGCCAACCCCTCCTAGGAAGGTAGTCTGGTCTCTTAGGACACTACAGCTATGGGGCACGTGTCCCACCAACATTGGCCACTATAGGGTACACCTCCTTACAGTGTCTTTCACATAGTGCTCAAGAGGGAATTAGATACCTCCACACCCGACAACACCCGAGCCTCAGTGCTCACGATGACAGTAGGAGTATCATGCCTCCCCATCATGTCATAAAGCACCTCAACCCGTGGACTACAACCTTAGCCTCGAAACGACATCCAAGGAATCTCATACCTCTAAGACCCGACGAATCTCCACCATAGTTATCTCAGCCCCCGACCTTACCTAGGTAACGCGCCCGACCATCCAGCAGGTGTCGTCACACCCCCTGGTTTAGACAGCGTGGCATACAGTCTCTTAGCCTACACATAGAAAACCAGGAAAAATCATTTCCAAAATGGGCCAACACATTCCTTTGAAATACATTTTTCAAAACCATTTATATCTCTAGAAAAACTTATACATGTTAGAAATATCTTGTTTATTTTGAGGATTACACCTGGATATATTTTCATAGAAATAAAAGGCTGAAGAATTTATATGTTGTAAATCTATGTACTCAGAAAAAGGATTGAAGAATGAAATTAAGTTATGTAAGGTTTATTTTGTAAAAAATCAAATATTTATAGAGTTTCATGAAGTATCAAAATCGACATATCGAAGGAAAATTTGGCATACCGATTCAGAAGAAAACGGCATACCGAAGGAGAAAACAGCATACCGAGTCAGGAAAAAACGGTATACCTATCGACATTCCGAATTCAAAGAAGAAGAAACCAAATCAGCATACCGAAGCAGGAGAAAACGGTACTAACATCGGAATTCCGGAAAAACTGAGGAGATGAAGATGAAAACAGAAACGGCATACCGAGATGAAATGGCATACCGAGATGAAATGGCATACCGTTTCAGGAAAAATCGGTATCCGAAATAATTTCGGCATACCGAATTGCCCGTCAAGTACAGACTAAAGATCTAAACGACATACCGGAGGTCAAAACGGCATACCGAAAGACTAGCCATTTGTGACCGTTTTCTAGTCGTTAGACACATCTTTCGATGGTCTCATGGCTATAAATAGGACTCGATTAAGCCTCGATAATGACACACCTCTACATACTTGTAATTCTATATTCTTTCTGTCATTTAGTCTCCTCACGAGCGATATTGTAAAGCTATTGTTGTAATCGAGCTTTGTGAGAGGGAAGTCTCAAACTTGTAAAGCATCAGGAAAAGGCTCTAGCTTCTCAAGGATAGAGAAGTGGGAGGAGCAAGAGAGGAGTTGGTGGGACAACCAACAAGTAAGTTCTTTATTGTTTTAAGGATAAGGAAAAAAATGTCAAGAAGGTCTTGAGGAGTGGACTAGGCTGGGTTGCCGAACCACTATAAATCGCTTATGTTTTCAATTTCTCTCATCCCCATCTTGTGCATTTATTTTCTGTGTCATCAAGTGTATATGATAAGTACTAGTTGATTAATCACATTGCTTATAATTTCTAATTATTGTTAAAATTGGGCGTAGTAACATTAAAAAGTAAAATTCTCTATTCAGCCCCCCTCTAGAGAAGCCTTTCGATCCTACATTTGGTATCAGAGCGGGTTTTCGAGAAATTAGATTAACAATCTACTAGAACACATGGCTGCTATATCTTTTAACAATAATGTTATAGAGGGACAAAGCATTAACCGACCACCCTTCTTTGATGGTATAAGATACAGCTATTGGAAATGTAGAATGATTATATATTTAAAATCCATAAGTTTTGAATTATGGGATGTTGTAATTAATGGTTTCAATTTAAGTTCTACATCTTTTAAGGATTGGAGTAGTGAAGAAAAACACCTTGCTCAACTTGATGCTAAAGGTCTTAACATCTTATTTTGTGCTGTTAGTAAAGAACAATTCAATAGGATTTCAAATTGTAAAAACTCACATGAAGCTTGGCATATCTTAGAAGTCACTCATGA
>JAMKQA010022643.1:0-42476 GCA_024699735.1 Posidonia australis
ACATCAAGTAGATATCAAATAGAAGAAATTAATTATATAATTAACAATCAATAGGCGTTAACTTGTAAAGATGAAAAGATCAGACACCATTACATACAGATCATATCCCCGGTACTCAATATCTCCACCATCATCTTGCACTGAAGGGCGAATACGAGTCTCCACTCTCCAGCAATTCTTTGATCATTGCTACAACCTCCGAATCATCCTATTTAAGGAAGATAAACAAATCCCACTAGGACATGCACCATATATGCAAGTACATGCACACATATGACATCAAACAATACACATAATAATGTTAATGGTCAAGGTATAACCTCTTCAAGTAGAAAAGGTGAGGGGACCTCCGGGCAGCCGCAGACAGCGAGATGGAGGAGGGAGAGGGCTGAGGGGACCTCCGGGCAGCCGCAAACGGTGAGATCGACAGCCACAGACGGCGAGATGGAGGAGGGAGAGGGCTGAGGGGACCTCTGGGCAGCCGTAGACGGCGAGATCGACAGCCGCAGACGGCGAGATCGAGGAGGGAGAGGGCTGAGGGGACCTCCGGGCTCGACTCTATTTGCGCCGTTGCGGTCTTGACTCTTGGGGAATGCGGACTGCGGAGGGAGGTAGGATTTAGGGCACACAGCCGCACGCCTGCACGGGAATAGGGGATGAGGGGAACTGGGGAAGTAGTTAGTGTAATAGTGTTACTTATATATATATATATACACATATATATATATTAGCGTGTCCATGGGTCCACGGGTCTGGGTTTTTTTAGACCCAGACCCGACCCAATAAGTGAGCGGGTCTAACGGGTCTAGGTCCACGGGTCCACGGGTCTGAAAATCAAGACCCAGATCCAGACCCAGCGGGTCCAGACCCACGGGTCTGGGTCTAGACCCGACCCATTGCCGCCCCTAAAGAGGAGGACTCTCAACATGATCAAGAGAAAGGGCCATGCGCTCGAACCCTCGGGCCAAAATTCTCAAGTACTGAGTCTGTTTGGCCGATGACCCATCAAAAGATAGGTCAGAAGGCACGACCGAAACAGGAATAGCCCCTAAAATAGATGAAACCGCAGTCGATTGAACTCCTGAAACAGGAGGGCCCGAGAGATAGGGTGCAGCTGACAGAACTTCTGAGACCCGCGTAGTAGTCACAGCAGTTGAATCGATGACGGGCCCTAGACCGACTTGTGTTCGTCGTTGTCCCGAAAGAGGAGATAAGGATCCTCCATGATTCCCAAATCGGGACGCACAGAGGAAGAAGAAGCGGTCAAAGTGAGAGAAGGAGGATCTGAGCGTGGGACCCCCTTCAGAACAATAACAGGAGGCTTGCGGGTCTGCGAGGCCATGGCTAACCGTAAGCGAAATAAAAGGAGCTGCGGTAGAGGACGAACGCACGAGCTCTAAGATGAACTACTGTCAAAAGTGACCAATAGCTCGGAAAAGGCAGGAGAAAAAAACCACGGGAAGTCGCCCGCGACGAAGACACCTGAGCTCCTAGCTGAGGACCTTGCAACAAAGTACATGAGAAAATAGGCAAGAGAAACAGGTATCAGAACCTGGACAACGACGCAAAGACAAATGCGAGTTATTAAGCTGGCATGAATGGCACACATGCACATGAATGCTACTAACATGCTCTCTCTCACCATGCATGTCCCCCATGGGGTTGACCATGTGGGACGCACTCATGGGTTTGGGTTTTGACTCTGGTCAGAAAAGTAGGTCCCTGTTCTAAATTCTGGCAGAAGCGTAGGCAGTGAACAAGTGGTGCGTTGGTGGTCTCGTCTCCTGCAATAGCATGGAGCTGTACCCTCTACTAGCACTGACACGACCCCAGACAAGGGGGGACAAACTAGCAACACGTCCTATGCCAAAGTTATAGAATGGGCTACTAGAATTGTCCTTCGTAAACTGTGAGTGACCGAGAAGAGAAGATGCATGCCTTATATGATCAATCATGCGATATGCTTTTGTGTCTTTTACTTGCGTTTTATAAAACATAGGGATTTGTGAGCATTTATCTCTAGTTATGTCTTATTATTTGTTCATCTGAGTTTGTGTATTTTATTTTAACCAGATAGGGAGGCAAACATGTCTTTACTCTCCTAATCATGGCAAATTCGAATAAAAGGAAAAAAACACACAGGCGTGGCATCCAAACAAGTCAGATAAAAGGCATGAACATGGCATGTGCTAGTGTAGTGCTCTCAAGAAGGTGAATAAAAGCAAGTATAGACAAACAAAGCATGAATTAAGTCATGTGCATGTGCGATGGCATAGCAACAGTGTAAGGAAGGCAAAAAGGCATGTTTAGTCTAATATGTACAAGCAAACAGAACAAGCAAGCAAACAAACACAATGTATATAGACCAATGGCCAGTAAGGAAACCAAAACGAAAGCTAGAATCTGGTTCTCCCCAGCAGAGTCGCCAGTTCCTGTGACTATGCCAGTAGGACCCTACACGGCTCTCCCCTACTAGGTGCGTGGAAGCACTCGAGGAGACCCGATATGGTCACAGCGAAGATGGTGAATCCGGACAAGATGATTAGACTCGGAAACACCAAGGAAAGATGAGAAAGGATAAGGAAAGGAGTCGCTACCTAGTCTTTTAATGGAAAGACGAGGAAAACCAAACACACAAGAAAACCAAGAAGCAAACAAGATGCAGAAAACATGTGTGCTCCGTGCCTAATGGATAAATGAATGCGGGCCAAAGAAAGGGTAAGGATTTTGGTTACGTATGGGAAGGGGTTAGACACTCCCATGCGCCCGAGAAACTCGATCTTTCTAGGTTTCCTACTTGTCAATGGTCTAATGGGTGTGTGCTTGCTTACTGTAAATGTGCATGCTAAAGATGACTAGAAAACATGCCAAATCAAAGAAAAGAAATGAAATAAAGGGAAAAAGTTAATCCGAGGGTCAAATATAGGCATTGAGAATGCCGCTTTACTGTACGTCCGTGGGCGATGAGGAAAATCGTGAAAGTCGAGAAATTCTCGGAAAGCGTCTTGCAAATCAGCGGAAATTTGGATAAATCTGAGAAAATCAATTGGAGAAAATAATCCTCTTTTCAGTACCATGTCGGCTTTGTTAAACCTTTTAATGTACGCCCTCGGGCGATGGAAAACAAAATCAAGTCAAATGACACGAAAATCGGAAATAATCCAAGAAACGACGAGAAAACCAAGCTCGCAACGAGTCAAATATGTGTGCGCAATGTAAAAAAGAAAATGCAAGAAAATTGCATGAAAAAGTGCGACAAAATGTGCAAAATGCATGTGTGAGTGTAAAAATACGAATTCCAGGGGCCTTTGTGCAAAAAACCCTAATTCTAAATAAAAATTGAAATTTTGAAGCCCAAATCATCAAAAAATACATAGGAAAATACATTCTATGCAGTTATGAAGAAATCTGAGGTCAAATGTGCAAATATGTGCATTTCTAGCCAAATTGGTGTTTCCAAGGGATTAAAATGCAATTCTACCACTAAAACATGCATTTAAAGCAATTAAGTGGAAATTCAGGGTAAAATATGCAAGAACAAGGATCCATGAAAGTTTCAGGGGCAAAACAGTAAATTTACCCTAGAAAACAGGCATTTAGTGTGAAATCTGTAAAGTGTGGGGGCAAAAATGCAATTTACCCAGCAAAACAATGTATTCAGAAGATTTCATAGAAGTTCAGGGTCTTAAATGCAAAAACATTGGATTAAAATGCATAAAAAGAAACTCTAAGGGTTTTTATTAAACTTTTAAATCTGGAAAACATTATTTTGAATACTCAAGGGGCATAATGCAATATTTTCAGTTAAAACTTTATTCAAACGATTTATGAAAAATGATTCAGGACCTAAATGCAAGAAAAGGACCTAAGTGTAATAGATCAGAAATTTCAGAAGTTTATTAAAATAAAAAAAAGTTTTTTAATTTTTTAAAAGAAAATGACAACGGCGGTCGTCGACGACGGAGCTCCACCGTCGACGACCGCCGAAGAGGCAATCAGAGGCTTTCTCGTGGTCTGATATGAGATCAGACCCCATGGGAAGCAAGAAGAAGAAGAGGGGAGAAGATCCAACAGCTTGGATCGAGGTTCCAACGGTGGGAGTGGGCCTCCCACCTACCTTGCCGTCGGGGAAGAAGGGAGACTGCTGGAGCTATGGCACGGCGATCTGGAGGTCGTGGAGGCTTCAGGGCATCGAGAGGAGCATTTTCTTCTTCTAGAAGCGAGTATGGTGGATGATGACGCGGAGGGAAGCTCCACCTGTCGTCGACGTCTTTTCCTCCGACGAGCGAAATCGCAGGCGTGTTCCAGAGGTCGTGGCGTGGATCTGAAGGCTCCGGAATACTGGGAGCATGCCATGGAAGCTTTCTGGAGGCTCAGAGCGACGCAAAGTGGCTGGAGGCGTGTGTTCCTGTTCTGGCTCCGATCATCTTCTCCGACGATGGCTGAACGTCGCGATTCCGACGATCCTCTGGTGGAGACCTCCGCAGCGATCAGAATGGGAATTGGAGGGGCGAAAAAGCAAGAGGTAGGCTAGGAGAGGTAGACCTAGGGCTCTAGGACCAAGGACAAGCACTGGACCAGCACCTCCACCTATATCGTCGGAAAACGGCGACGGCGCGGTCCGGGGAGCGATTCCGAGCAGAGGAGGCCTCTGGATTGATTGGAAACGATCTAGAAAGACTAAGGAAGCTCTAGGAAACTGAATTCTAAGCTAAATAAAGTTGAAGGAAGGCGTACTTGGCCTGATGACGCGTGTCTCCTCCGCAGCTCACCGGAAGTGGCTTGAATTCTCCACTTCTCACCTCTACGAGCCTCTCTCTCTTTTTGGAATTCTCCCTCGCTCTGGAATTCTCTATTTTTCTCTCCTGAAAAAAAAGACCTCCCAAACCTTTGCCTCTGTTGCTCCTTTTATAGGTGAAGCTCCAACGACTGTAACAACCTGTAACAAACTCAACAAAATCCTAACAACTAACCAACTCTGTAACGAACTAAGAAGCCTCCTAACAGACTAACCACTTGCAACAACCTTGTTGTCCCCTGCGCACCCCGCTGCCTGCCCAAGCACCGACAGTGATCGACGGTTGTGATGAAGGAATCGGCCAGGTGCATATGTCCAGTGCGGCTGCATGGTGCGCCTGTCTGGTGCGCCAGATATGTGTGCCAATGAAGTGCGCTTGTCTGGTGCGCTAGAGATGTGCGCCTGCATGGCCACGGATCACGGCTCAGACCATTTGTTGTTGTGTTTGGCGTTCTCTGTCTCTGGGACTAAACCAGGATTTGAGCTCACTTGTGATCAAAAGCCCAGCCACCATACTTCCAGCCTGTAGACCTGCAAAACTGGGGTGTCTACCTCATTAACCACAGGTGTTAAACACACGCCTTCAAGCGTCTATTATAAGATGCACCACACTCTACATCTAATACCAAGAAAGCTAGAAAATACTAATTTAGACGTAAAATATTGTTGGAACTACGTTTTACATTAAATGTATAAGATTCAGCGTCCAACAATCCAAAATTTCAAATGAAATATTTGGCTTAAGATGCTATCTCAACTTTGGATCGTTACATGCTTTTAGGGTTTACTTTTTTTTTACATCTTCTTCATATTTTTTGCACTTTTTTTAGTTACAACATGTTATCAATACATTCTTGGAACAAGAAGATCGATGGGTGGTTATTCTCTTACGTTTTTTAAGGCTTGAGAATCATTTCTCCTCAAAGATCAATCTTTTTTACACATTGATTAGAGCAAAACAATGGTTTTACCCTCTTTTTGTGCATGAAATCAGAATAAATAGACATACATGCTTTGATCATATGGTTTTTCATTATTCTCTAGCCTCTTTCAGCCATTGTTAGTTGTTCTCCGGCCATTGCTAGTAACTACAACGATCTTGGCAAGCCTCCCTTACGGTGGTGACGGACTTTCTAGACTGTCTAGCCACTGTAGATGACCTTTTTAGGCCGTTTGGTAGGCAATGACATCCTCCCTAGATTGTTTGATGGGTGGAGTAGCGACAATGGTGGCTACACCCTTGAGCTCCCCGTAGGCCGTTTGGTGGGCAGAGGTGGGGTTGCAGTCTTTGTAGGATGACCTATTAAGGTTTTTCTTGCAATTTTTGCAATTAAGTCTTTGAATTTTCTCATTATCATTTAAAAGTCCTCCACTTACTAAAGAAAACTCTTAATCTTTTACAAAAATAAATATAAAGCTTAAAGAGTATATATTTTGTTTTTAGATCCTACTAATTCTATTTATTAGTCTAAGGTTTTGAACTTAATGAAAACTTTATGAAGTTTACATTTTTTTTGTTAAAAACCCCTACAATTATGTAATTCTACATATCAATACATCTATATTTCAAAATACAGTATAATTCTAAATCATAATAAACTTCTAATACTTATTTTAATTGCATTTCAATCCTTAATCTTGTGCTTTGATGTTAATACAATTTTATAGAGTATATTTTATAGTAATTAAGATTGAAATTTTGGGATTTTATATTCTGGAATGTTACTTTATCCATATAATTTTCATGGATTTTTATATTAAATAGATAAAAATTATATTGTAAATTACATGTAATAGTTCTTATCTTTTGTGATATCCATGCTATTATAACGGGTTGTAATTGGGACCTTTATTATAATTCAACCCTCTAGGAGACTGTGACCTTTATTACACGTAAATTCACTCTAGGATTACAAGTCAATCCTGAAATATTTTTCATTTACGAATTTTGGATTGTGCCGTTTATGTTTCACTTGCACCACCACAAAGGACAATGATGGGACCTTAATGTAGACTTAACATCTATGTTGGATTTGATTCTCCATCAAGTATTAGATATATTGAATTCCTTACTAGGGATTTATTTAAGGCACGTTTTGGAGATTGCCAATTTGATGAATCTTTTCCCTAAAATGGGAGAAAAAATAGTGTCGCCTGAAGTACGACAATAAATTACACAGAAAATACTAACTATCACATTTTGATCCGCATTTAACATAATGTGAGCAAGAAATCTAGTAGATTTTGCACCTTCAATCAGTTGCTCAACAATTACCGAATGCATATATAGATAACTAGAAGATTATCAAATTCCATATTCCTACTGCAAATACTCTAGCAAGGATTGATGTCCATGAAGGATAAAATACAATCCCAACGATTGAAGTGTCTAGCTAACCTTTAAAGCGTGGCAAATCGTTCGATGCAAAAGATAAAGTATCTTGAAAGAGAAAATTACTTAATACTCCAGGAGAGATATTGCAGACAATATAAGAAAATGAGCTCCTATCTGACCATTCTCCATATATTAAACCTCCAAAAGATGTGTTTCCTATAAATACCAAGATATTAATAAATTATGTACATATACGAGAAGTATTAGATAGAAATCAAATAATTATCGATAATAACTTTGCTTATAAAATTACTCTATCTGTCATCAACAATGACAATGAAATAGAAACACAAATTGTCGTTGAATGTAGACGGTAAAATGATTGGTCAATGTGAAAAAGAGCAATACAAGTTGAATTAGACTTACTTACAAAACGCAAAGTTTTTGAACTAATAGTCCAAAAACTAAATGGTGTTACTCTTGTCAGATATAATTGGGTGTTTTTTCATAAAAGAAATGAAAAGAATGAAATTGTGTGCTACAAAGTAAGATTTGTAGTCCAAGGTTTCTCGCAAAGACCAGAAGTCGATTATGAGGAGATATACGCCCTAGTCATGGATGCAACTACCTTCAGATTTCTAATCAGTCTTGTAGCTTCTAACGACCTCAATATGTATCTAATGAATGTGGTAATAACATATCTTTATCGGGATTTAGATAAAAAAATATAGATGAGATTCCTCGATGGTTTTAAGTTACTGGAAGAATGCATGAGTAAGTCCAAAAGTAGTTACTCTGTCAAGCTACAAGATCACTTTACAGATTGAAACAATCTGGACGCATGTGGTATAATAGATTAAATAAATATCTTCAGAAGTAAAGATTTTAAAACAATAAAATTTGCCCATGCATTTACATACAAGCATCCAGTATTAGTTTTGTACTCATAGTCATGTATGTCGATGATCTAAATATAATTAGAACTCCTGAAGAGATTAATACGATTGCAATTTAATATGACAGATTTCGGTAAAACCAAATTCTAAGTAAACAAATTGAACACTTGCTGCATGATATACTAGTACATCAATTGACATATACAAATAAAATCCTAAACAATTTTCACATGAAAAAGTGTCATTCACAGAGTACACCCAAGGCTATTAAATCATTAGATGTGGAGAAGTATCCCTTTGTCCTTCAAAAGAGGTAGAGGAGATCCTAGGGCTGGAAGACTCCTACCACTAACATATCTAGCAAATTGCACATAACCTGATATTGCATTTGCAGTGAATTTATTAGCTAGATATAGCTCCACTCCTACTAAAAGACATTAGAAATGAGTTAAGCATATATTACATTGTCTCTAAGGGACAACCCACATGAGATTATTTTATCCAAAAGAATCCTCTTTACTACTTACCAGATGTGCAAATGCCTACTCGTTTGACCCCTATAGAAGCAGATCACACACAAGATACATTTTCACTTATGATGATACAACTTTCTCATGAAGACTAGTAAAATGAATAGTGGTAGCAACTTCATTCAACCATTTTGAAATAATCACTATTCACAAGTTATACAATATATCTAGAATGTTTCTAGCTCAGACAAGTTATACAATATATCTAAAGTACAAGTAAACTAAATAATTCGAAAGAAGATCCAATAATAATATATAAAGACAACGCTACATGCATAACCTAACTTCAGTAAGGCTTCATCAAAGATGTTAGAATAAAACACATTTCGCTAAAATTCTTCTACACACATGAACTCCAAAAGAATGGTAAAATAGATGTCAAGCAAATTCAATTAAGTGAGAATCTAATAGATCTATTTACAAAATAACTTTCCAACTCAACACATTATGAAGTTAATCTAGAAGATCGGAATGAAGTACTTCCAAGCTTTTCCGTAAGTAAGGTTTTAACACCACAGATCTCATTCTTTTTGGATCCTAAAATATCCACCCTATATTTATTTTTTTAACCTTATTTCTTAACTATAATCAACTAAGACAGGATGTTATGGAATATTTATAACCACCATACATTTTTTTTTATACCTCTTGTACCTTTATGTTTATTTATAAATAAAAAAGAGACTCATACAATTATATGTTTTAAGATTTTACTTTTCCTCTACATCTTCACAGAGTTTTCTACACTTCTTCCGATCACAGCCGAACTAAATATTTGGATTGTCCACAGCACACAGGATTCACATCGGACGAATTTTGAAAACGTGCAGCAGTCCACCAAATGCCAATGGAAAAACGAAGGGAACTTTACCAGCATAGCATGTGATACAGGGGACGCTAAGTGGGCGAGCTTTGTATGTTACTGATGACAATGGTAACGGATAACAAACATTTTCAGTCACCTTTCCAACAACGTAAAACCAAATGGCCCTTTAGAAATCAAAATCAACCAAGATATTTCTCAAGTGGTAACATGCTTGAACGACAACGCAAACCTCATTCAGTCTAACCTATTAACACTCTCAGGGTACTTTAAGCCCAATGCTTCATAAAAAAAAGGAGGCAAATCTACCGCACACGACTCCCACAATTGTGAGGTACTAATGAGGATTTGCATGCAGAGTCCTCACCGCACGTGCCAAGAGGCTGTTTCTGTAACCTAAATTTGTGACCTCTAGGTAACAGTGGAGGAAGTAAATCATATGAACAATCACATTTTTTCTATCACGGCTGACAGCACGTCAGCCCATATGCTCCTAAGTAATATTAACAATTAATTCCTATAAAATGAATACTATTCTGGATTCTTTCCTTCTGTTATAGTTTACTATCCAGTTTGTTTCTGAATTCCCCGTTATGCTCTTCCTCCATGGGCGGGTTGTTCTTGATATTTCTCTTGGCAAGGAATTCAGAGAAGCGCGTTCCTTTGCCTTTGTCATTCTTCTTTTCTAATAATGACTGTTGCACCGATGTTGGAAGGGGTTTCAATGCCCAAACAGAAGAAAGGACTGCATTCTGTGTGTCAAAGGCTTGCAAGATGGAAAAATCCTGCTCAACTGCAACCAGAAATCAATTGTCAGTAAAGAATTTGGGTCATATGATTCACAAAAATGCATGAACAGTCACCAAGTTTAGCCGGTTGATCAATCACCTGAAAACTTGAAGACTGGCTCTAAAACTGCAGTTGGCATGCTGAAGTTCATTTCTGGTATAATTGCTCCTCCAGTGTGCCTTGCATTGCTGCAATGTAAATTAAATTCAGATTGAATGTGAGAGAAAATAGGCAAAATGCAGTAGCTAGTGTGGTATCAGAACTAGTCACCCTACAAAAGTCCGCAAGGTTTCCTTGAACAGGTAAAATAAAAAATTTGAACTATAGACTTTGCATATAATAGTCGTGTATCATTTTCGTATGTTCCCATACTACAACTCCATTCAAGTTCTATGATCTAAAGCAAAGGCTAAATACAGCAGGCCATGTAGATTTCACTATTACTGTTTAATGATTATTCATATGGGCAAATCCCATATGCTATAGTAGGACAGATGAAGGAGAGGAAATCCGCAGATACAGGTTCATATGTGGACCCTACTATCACCAATTGGTTACAGTGAAATAGTGGAATAATGGAATATTAAATTAAATCTAGAGAAACCTGAAATAGTTTGTTACCATGGTCTTTATCTTGGCTAATTAGAATTCTGAAATTATTGTACGGCATGTTACCAACCTTGTTACAAGTCCAATCATTTGACCCTTAGAATTTACCACTGCACCTCCACTCATTCCTGGGTAAACTGCAGCAGTTGTTTCAAGCATTATCGGTAAACTTTCTCCAGTTTTCAGTGAAATACACTCAGATAGTTTTTGAGAGTATGGTGCTCTAACAACTTTGGCTACAATCCCTGAAGAAACATAAGGGTATACATCTGCATATACGTAGGAAACAGACAAAAATATGAGAAACAAAGAAAAAGAAAAAAAAAGAGAAATAAAACTCAAGAGGACAATGAATTCCTCTCACCAGATCGAGGCCCAAAAGGACCATGCCCTATAACATGAACGTCTAATCCTGATAATGGGGGTGTGAAGTCCACACTCATGGGGTGAAGGTGATAAGGAACATGTTTAAGTTGCAGTAAGGCAACATCTACAGGCCCCTTGGAAATATAAACCACTCTAGCTTCACTCCAGATCCATGGCTTCGTATTATTCAAACGTACACACATCTTTTTATAGTTTCCGGAGCCTGAAATTGTCGAAGGATATTCATCTGAGTTCTTCAACAATGATGATGGTGGATATGTTTGTTCTTTTTCATAAGCATTGCTTTGTCGTGTTAGTTCAATGCAAGTATTACAACTTGTAGATGGAACAGGTTGTGCTTCTGTTTCATTAGTCACACTAGATAGAGACGCTCTTCCGAATCTCCAAGGTTCCAAGAGATGTGCATTTGTCATTATGAGGCCTCGAGCATTGAGCAAGATACCTGAAGCCCAAGTTCCATCTCCTACTGCAACGAGAACCACAGAGGCAACCGCCCTTTCAACTGGAGAGTGTGAAGCCTGAGGAGGAGATGGAAACATAGATAGTCGTTTGATGGATCCCTTGGCAGCATTGCTGCAGGATAATAATGGTTTCCAGGGTCCATGTAAATTCTTTCTTTCATGCGATCCTGCATCTGCACTGTGTGGCTCATTTGCCAAAACTTCACAGGCAATTGTAATGGAATTCCAGGTGATAACAAGCTGCATCAGGGTTAATGCGTTGCATATTACAAGCTGATGAAACAAAAAAAAGAAAAATCAGTACACTAGGATCGTGCCCTACCTGAATTTCTGTACCAGAACCTTTTCGCCTAAGAGGTCTGGTTAAAATTCCAGAAAGACATGCATGCTTATCAAAAACAGGAGCACCTTCCATACCTGATAGTGAAATGTCACATGCAGATTGAGCTGAACATGACTAAAAGCAAAACACAAATTGAAGCAGGAAAGAGCCAGCAGGTGGACCATTTATATACCAGGAAGGCATCGAACATCAGCCATCAACAATGAGCTATGAGGTGAACCAGCAGGGCAGCAATTCGCAACAGTTCCCACAGATACACTGGTTTAAGAATCGGGATCATATTAAGTTCCAAAGATATTCTAAACAATAGAAGACAACAATCAAATTTAGAATCTTGACACACATAACACCATGAGACCTCTGGAAAAAAAAAACATTTTATCAAAATCACAGGAATCAGAGAGAGATCAATATTTATCCCAGTTTTTTTTTTAAAGAACAAGGATTCCAGATTTAGATCTCTCTAGCCCTTTAAATCATGCTAGAGTGTTCATAATTTGATAAAACACTGGTGAAAATTAGGGCAGTTCACTCATTTAGTCAGAATACTCTTCTAGAAGGTGCTATTATTGTTTACTAATCTGTCCATAATAAATTTGTTTTATAATAAAAGAAAGTTGTCGGCATGATGCAGTAGATCAGAATATAAGACTATGCTACTAACTCCTTGAGGTTGTAATGCTTTTCTTTTTTTCCTCAAGTTAGAAAAATATCAACCTAAATTTTACTTAATGTAGAAGTGCAGGCATCTGACGGTTTTTTTTTTTGGTGCGGTAGTAGCATCTGATGGTTTGTAAAGAAAAAAAAGATATTTCAACCATAAATATGAACTGAACTTGTCATGAACAGGAGGAAAATGGAAAACTGCAAAATGAATATGAGAATCAACAGCATAGAAGGTAGTCTTGCCTGTTAGAGAAGTGCAATGGTGACAGGATTCCAAAAGGGGAACCAATCACTACAAGGAGATCCCCTCTCTTTTGTGGTTGTGATATATTAAGATGTGGCAATTCCTGTATCCAGGAAAGCAGTGTTATTTAGGTAGCATTACTGCATAGAAACACCCACTCCAGATTTCACCATAATCTTAAATCAAGGGTTTCTTTTTCTTTAAGGTGGTAAGTAGGGAAACTCAAAAAAAAGATGAACCCACCACAGATGCTTTATTACTGCTATACTTTATAAATGTCCAATATCATTCTAGTCTCACTAAGGTTAGAAAGGCAACTGTATCGAATCAATTGTGCACAGTAAAATAAAGACTGGTGGAAAACAACCATGAATGTGAATTCCACCTGTCTTGAAAAAACATAGACAGCATAAATTCTGATAATCAATACCTGCAAGTTAAATCAATGGTGACAAATTACAAAAAAAAAAACCCAAAACAGGAAGCTTTCATGCATTTTCAAGTTTTGATATGTATTATTGTGGCAAATCATGTGCATCCCAGAAGGTACAGGTATTCAAGACAACACACCCATGTTTGGTTTTATCATGCTCTAAATCCTGCACAAACATGATGTTTTGATGTGGTGAGGAAAGCAGTAAAAACAGGATGGTTTCAAGAGATATTTCTTGGATAATCACATGGTAACACTAATGCAACATTTGGTATACTGGAATGAAGGGCAAAATGGACTGAAATGGAATTAAATTATAGGGACAGAATGGCATTCCTATGTTTAGTATGAAAATATGGTTAGAGTGGTCATTCCCCTTAGGAATAAAATTCCCACTCTCCTTAGAAATTTGATTCCTTGATGCTGTAAGGAATTTAATTCCCATTCCATTGGGAATAAAGAAAGAAAAAAAAAGCAACACCCCTCTCCCAACCCATCCCCCTTCCTCATCAAAACACTCTACAACCCGTCCTTCTCACACATCATTCCTCCTCCAGTGCTGTTCCTCCACTAACATCATTCCTCTTTCAGCATCCTTCCTTCGATGGTGCCTTCCTCCTCCAACCTCTTGATTCCTCACACGCCTCTTCTGACATCGTTGCTCAACTCTCAGGCATGAGCTCAACTCAACAGGGCTGTACATCTGAAATACAATACAGGTGGGCACCCATGGTGTTGACAGCAGCATCAACCACTCTCCTTCTACGAGGAGTAACTCCTCGACGGGTGTTGCAGATTCACCCACCCTGCATTGTGCTTTCGCCTTACCCATCCGAGAGGAAGGCATGGCAATTGTAGCAGCATCAGCAACCTGATTTGCAGTTGAAACAACAACAACAACGACATCATCCCCGCCTTGCCAGTCTCTGGGCTGACCATCCGAAGCACTGGAAGTGGACGGCCAAGGAGGCCTACATCCTTAGCGACATCAAGCCCACCATTTCCCTCACCAAGGATATCCTTCACTCACGAAGATCACCCTACCCCTCTTTTTCTTCTTCTTCAAGGCACCTTACCACTAATTCATTGCTGAACCAAAGATTTTTGCTCTGCTTTCTGCTTTGTAATTGTAAAGCCACCAAATTCCCTTTTTTTTCCCAAAAGTTATCACCAACTAATCGAAACCTGTAATGCTTTATTTTTTAGGAATTGATCAAGAGATTTTATTAAAAATCAAGAAAAAAATTACCAAGAAATGCAAAAGCAAAACCTTATCAGGAAGATAATGAATAAGCAGAAAGGCAAGCCCAAAACAAGGATTAAAGAGAAGTTTCAACAGCAAAAGGTAAATAGTAGAAGAAAACCAACAAATCAATGTTGAAGACACGAAAAACTCAATTTTGTCTAAATATAAATTTTGTATTTCATTCCGATTCTAGTCTTATGTACCAAATACTGAAAAGGAATAATTTGTTAATTCTGCTCTAATTTTTTATTGTGTATCAAACACAAAAATGGAATAAAATTGATTCATTCCATTTCCACTATAATTCCATTCCAAAGCTCATTCCATTTCAATGTATTCTCATTCCAACATGCCAAATGCAACATAAGGACATCACACCCTCATACATGAATCAAATATATTAGTGGATAAAGTGATTACCTTGAGGCCAATTGCCATAATTCCAAGAAGAGCAATTGTTGTTGAAGTGGACCTAAGAGGGGAGCTGCTTGATAAATCTGGTAGAACCTGTAAATGACTAGAAGAATGATTACTTGCACAGTAAGGCAAAGACAAACTATCATGAAAATAAGACTGGAAAATGAAGGACTCTTTTATTTTTGTCTCATCACTTATCAGAGGTTTTAAACAAGATTTTGCATTGATCCCCAATTCAAAAAATATATAAAGGTGATAACGACCTTTCAGCTACCTTCTGATGTAACTGTATTGCATTTTGTTTTTTAGGGGGTGGGGGATGATTGTGTGTTTTGTTCTTCTTTTCTTTTGATTGTACTCTGTTTTTCTGTCTTATCATCTTGATAAGACTTTGCTCTCTGTTTTGTTTTCCCTTTGGTTTTCTTATAAAAACTTCTTGTTGACCACTCACTCAAAAAAAAAACCCACCTTTAAGCTGCAAAGATCAACCCCTTCGGGTCTTCTTAATCTTTTCTGAATATCAGATTTCAGCGGTTTTCTGTCCATTTCTAGCTATATCTGTATATGTGAGGCGTAATTATCTTGAAGGCATCTTTAATGTTTGGATTGATATAAGGTCAAAAGTCCCCTGGTGTAGTAAATGGTCAGGATTACAAGTATTCTTTCATAATCCGAGGCTTCACAAATACTAATGAGAAGGCCATGATCATTGATCCAAAGCTGCAGATTTATGGAGACTGGCTCATATTTCATACCCACTTCCTATATCTTCAGCATATGATAAATAAACCATAAACATTCTGATTTATAAGAAAGCTTATTGAGCTGTTATATATACAAGGAAGGAAAGAAAATAATTAGCAGCAAATTCAACCAAAAATATTGGATGTGTTACCTCTTTCTGAAGGCCATCAGCAGTAGACCGAGGATCAGTGCTTGATGGGGCCAAAGACCAACCAACATCCCATGAAAAATTCTCAGGTAAATCACCAGGGCTTGTGACCAATGATTGGAGAGCATTAGAGGATGTTGGTACCTCAACCTAATGGAAAAATAAACAAAACCTAGTGTGAGTATAAAATAGAAAAATAAGAAAAAATTTTGCCAATGTAGAGTGGTTGGTGCATCAAGCTAATTTGCATGAAGTTAAATGTGTAATCCATGAGACATGAGACTTGGGGTCATGAATTTTCAAATACAAATTAATATTAATGAAGAAGGTCATGTAACACCTGAAAGAGCGACAAGATATCCATATCATAGAAAGAGTGGAATAAACAGTCATCAGTTGAGCATCTCATAACTTAAGAGTTCAGAAGGAAATGCATAATAAAGTTAACAAACAATCATTATTATCCATGACCAAATTTTGCAGCACTAGAAATGTACATTTAAAATCCAGAAAAACGCTATCGGAGACTAATAGAAAACAAATAAAGAATACCAATGCTAGTAGCTGCGCTTTCATCCAACGAGGATTCACATCGATCTCACTAAGTTTGCACCCCTTCTCATCTCCCTACAGAGAAGACCACAAGAAGACAAAGGCTGCATATATTTACTCCGACACACACACTGGAATCACAGAATTTTACAATCAGAACATACATTCCCCCAACACTCACTACCAGCAACAAGAATTAGCATACCTGATCCATCAAAACATCGATACTAGTCTCCAAAATCAACTTGGGCAGTACAACCTGCAGAAATCCAACAACAGCACAACCTCCTAGAAAACATTTAAAAAAAAGAACTCCAAACTAACCACCATCACAAACAAGAACCGAAACCTGTGCAGCAGGCAGACTCAAATCCTTCTTGGCATCTGGTCGAACAGCTAGAAACGGCTCCACAACAAACGCAGTGGTGACCACCACGCCACCGCATCCCTCCCAAATCCCCTCGAGAATCCCAAAGCCAGCACTCGCAGAACCCGGAAGCAACACCCCGGAGGCCGAAAGCGTCGTCTTCCCATCCCTGAACCAAACCCAGAAGAGAAGAACGAAACATTTCAAAAAAAAGACGAGTTGGGTCCCCCAGGAACTCGAAAAAGATTCGATCTTTACGTACTGGTGGAGGTGGAATGGAAGCCTCAGCATCTTCGTCCCTTTGGGGTCCTGGAATTGGCGCCGAAAGAAGCATGAGAAGGACAGAACAAGAAGGAGAAGAAGGTGTTGGGTTCAGGGCGGGAGGAAGAGGCAGTTACCAGGCCTTGGACTCTGACCATGACTGCGTGTTTACGTGCGGTTCTCGCTATCTCTGGCACCTCCATTTTTTCCTCCTTCATGAGAAGAAGAGAGGAAGCGGAAGGAGGAGGAGGGGAGAAGGTAAGGAGATGAGTTGACTCGGAGAGGACTCGGACGAGTCAAGCGGAAATGTTGAATTATTGGTATGATGGATGGTTCGTGCAATCAATCAATATTTACTCTTGATTGAAATGGGAAATGATTTAATAAGAATATGATTGGACAAATAGATTTTTAATATGTCTTATGGTTGGAGACTTGGACGGTTCAAGTTGTCTCCCCCCACTCCAAGTTAAATATGGATTAGAAAGCATGTTTCCAAAAATATGTTTTGGTAGGTGAAAGATTTATCTAGGGTTTCAACTCAGATTGCTGATTTACCGACCACATGCATGTATTTTGTACTCATGTTGTCGAAATTAACGAGGTGAGTAAGAAGTTGAGACGTTAGTGTTATAGTCCGCCATGAATCTCAGCTCTTAAGTATTTTTCTGGAAATGTATAAATAAATAAACAAGAGCGTGTATATGTGGTTTTGTTTTATAAAGTGTTTCATGCTTGTCTATTGTATTTTGCATACACATACAGATACTGCATGTTATTGGCCATTGTGGCAACAGTTTGTTAATACCATGGTGTACATATTTATGCATCTGTCTTCACTTTTTTATAACTATTTATTTTCAGTTTTAAAAGATTAGATTAACTCAAACATAAAAAAAATTAAACGTTTTTTAAGAAAGAAACCACTAATCCTTTTGAAATTGACCATAAAGTGATAGAATGGTACCAAGATCAAGAAAATATAGATAATAAGTATATATTACTAAAAAAAATAGTAACTAAAAATTACACATCAATGTCAAATAATATCTTACAAATAAAAAAGTCAAACTTTTCCTCAAATTGTAAACCTCGTTACCTCTATAATTTGATAACAATGCAATAGAGTGTTAGTATAATATGGTTGTAACATCTGTGACTTTGGGGTTCCAGGTGACACGTTTGTTTGACACGTTTTAGTCGTCGACCTGAGTCCAGCTTGTGATTGTTCAATTGTTCAATGGTGACTAGCTTGTGGTCGTTTAGCAACAATTAGCTTATGGTTGTTTAGTTGTTTGGCGACGACCAACTTGTAGTCGTTTGGTTGTTCAGCAATGATCAACTTGTGGTCATTTGATTGTTCGACGAAAATCAACTTATGGTCATTTGATCGTTTGGAAATGTCAATTTATAGTCGTTCGATCGTACAACAAGAACTAACTTGTGGTCATTTGGTCGTTCAGTAACGATCAACTTGTGGTCGTTCGGTGGCAATTAGTTTGTGGTCGTTCAGTCGTTCAATGACCCACTTGAGGAAGTGTTGGATGGGTGTGTTGTTGCCTATTACTTGTTTCAAGATTTTAAGATTTAGCTTTTAGATTGGGGTAGCATCCTTTATAAAAAGAGATAAAATAAAAGTTGAGGGAAGATGTGTGTGTGTGTGATTGTGTGAGGAGGTTTTGTAGTGGAGCTCATTGAAAGAGGATTTTCGTTGATTTGTGTTGTAGTTGGCTTATTGTAGAGATGAGTTTGAGCTTGGATTTTATTAAATTCATCTATTCTCCTTCTACATGTATTGATTCTTTTAGTTATACTTGAGGTGTGGTCGTGATTGGAAGAGAGGGAGGTTATGATGATCAAAGCTTCGGCAAGCTTGAATAGCCAACAAGGAGTTGGATTCGTATGCTTTGGACTCAAGATACACACTCATATAGAAAACATGATTTAAGGATTTAATCCTTTAATCTTAAGTGCATGTGAGGTTTATCATGATGCTTGAATTAAAAGTGAAGTTTTTGGATGATTTAGACATAGATTTGTGCATCGTTTCAAGAGAGATATTCTTAGTGCAACTCTAGTTGTTGTTTGATATTGTCGTCTTTATTTGATATATAATAGCAATATTTTTAAGTAAGTTAGTTGCCTACAAAGCATAACTTTTTATAGTAGTATTTTGTATAGCTTTGTTTCTGAGTATCGATTAAGGGAATTTATGATTCACTCTTCTTGTCTTTGTTGATTGTATTTTAATGATTTTTTCTAGGTATTCCAGAAAAGACTTATGTCTTGAGGAAACTTTTATATAGTTCTTATGATTTAAAGTACCTTTAGTTCTTTAGTTGTTGATGTGTGTAGAGTAGTATGCTCTGGAACATAGGCATACTTATGTCATCTTTTAATGGCACATATGGGCCACACATTTAGGCCTTATACAGTAGGAAGCTGTGATGTGTGGATTTGATTTTATTTGAGAAGTTTTAAATATTTTCCTTCAAAGTGATTTGGAAAATAATAAAATGGGTTTCAAAGGTTTTCCATTGTTTTTATTGCTAATCAAGAAGGCTGAGGGTTGAGGTTGAAAGATCAAGAAAATCGAGATTGAGGTTTAGGAACTAAGAGAAATATGTGAATATATTAGGAAGGTGACGGCTAATGTCATTACAATGGTTGATAAAGAGCATAAGTGTGTTAAATAGAAAAGTAATAAACAATTAAAAAAATAAAGCTTTTTCTAAAAATAATTAACATGGTGGATTAACACCCTTGGTTTTTTGATAAAATAGAAGAAACCTAAACAATTTCATACAATTTAAGCAGAAATTAATTGAATGGTATAAAATCAAGTAGGCATCTATTATAAGTATATTATAGAGAAAATCTGATGAATTATATTTTCAAAATGATAAAAACACTAATGCTAAAACTCAAATATAAAAAAAGTCAAACTTCTAGTTAAAAACCACTAACTCTTTAAAAATTGACTATAAGGTGAGATAATAAAAGAAAATAGAGGTAATAGGTATATATAGCCTTAAAATAAGGTGCACTTACAAAAAAAAAATCATTTATTAGAAAATTACACATAAATGTTTAGTAAAACTTTAATATTATCGCGCCCCACATTTTCCACAATAATTTAAAATAAATTAAATTACGAAAAAATTAAAGCCAAACAGTAAATATCTAACTATCAGGAACCTGTGTGTGCGGCTAGGAGACTCTAGACTATATGAACTACGTTAACCCTCTGCATGTCTGCACCTGCAAACCAAAAACACGAGGATAAACGTATGAGTGACAAAAGTCACTTAGTACGTACTCCACGAAAACTGCGGAAAACAAAATTATAATCAATTTTCCTTTTAAATTCATTTCGCAAATCATTTTCTCAAAATCTCATAAACCAGGCCCACACTGCCCGAAACAACAACTGAGGCTCTACTATATCAAAGTCACAAGCAAAGGCCCTCAATAACCAAAACCACACGCATTGAGTCTGGAAGCCCGACGCTAGGCGACCAAACTTTGGCCACAAGCAACGCACCGAAAAGTAACCAACGACGTCTACACTACCACGACGTGCCACCCTATGCAGGAGTCGCGTCGTCCCATGATTCTCCCACTGGAAAACCTTCACAAAGCCAACCCCTTCCTAGGAAGGCTGTCCTGTCTCTCAGGACGCTACCAGCTACGGGACACGTGTCCTACCCGCATTGGCCACCATAAGGTACTCCTCCTCACGGCGTCCTTCACACGCGGTGCTCAGGAGAGAGTGTTATACCTTCACACTCGACGACACCCCAGTCTCAGTGCTCACAGCGATAGTAACAGTATCATACCTCCCCGTCATGCCACAAGACACCTCAACTCATGAACTACAACCCTAGCCTTGAGACGACAGTCAAGGATCTCATACCTCTAGGACCCGACATCCCTTAGCCTCAAGTATCTCGACCCCCGACCTCAACCAGGGAGTTGCGCTCGACCACCCGAGAATGTCGTTACATTCCCTAGTCCTAACGACATGGTCCCACATTATCTCGGCCCGCACATAGAAAATTATGAAAATATTTTCCAAAATAGGCTAACTATTTCCTTGAAATCCATTTTCCAAAACCATTTTCATATTTTTAAAAATTCTTCCAAAACCTAGGGAAAACGGCACATCAGGAGTCCCAAGAGACCACCACTGACGGCCCACAGTCCCTCTCAATGGAACAAAACACAGTAATTCATAAAGCCCTCAAAAAACATATTTTATAAACTTATTTGGGTCCAGATTTGGCATGCCGAAAAATAGGTCCGGTATGCCGAAAATCCTTGGTTTGGTAGACTGATCTGGATTGGTCGACCGAATCAAGTCAGCAGTCAACACTCAAGCCAAATTCGATATACCGAAAACTAGTTCGGTCGATCGAAATCTCCTGATTCGGGCGACCGTCCAAAATCGAACGACCAAATTTCGATCAGAGGAGCTAATCTGACAGGAAAAGGCATATCGAAATGGTTCAGTATGTTGAATTCTGCGAAAAATAGAAAATGACCCAAACCCTACAGTCCGAAATCGCTCCGATTGGGACCTCCGATCGGACCTCTTAAACAAGCACCAAAAATCTTGCATAAAATATAAGATGTTGACCCTTGAGTCTTCTTCAAATCCATACAAACAAAACCAAAATCCATTCACCATGCATCAAGATATAAAATAGCAAAGGCATAAGGGTCAAAATGACCTAAAACGCACCAACTGCCATAAATGCCCATAAATCCACCCTAAATTCTCATAAAATCACAATAAATTCTAGGAATGTAAATTTACCTAGGTTTCATGCAACCCTATCAATTTCTACTAATTTCATGCTCTCTATTTCATGAGGTAGAGGTGTGTACCTGAAAATGAGCTCCGGCCATCTCCAATCGACTCCGGCGAACTCCAGCACAACCATGGCCACAGGAGCACTCCACGCAAGCTCCACACATCGCCACGAGCCACCACAGTCCTCCGATGCACTCCCCTCTCTCTCTCTCTCTCTCTCCCTCCGTCAACGCGCGAGAAGAAGAAACAGAGGATGCGGGTGGAAGGAGAAAAGGGGGGAAAGAGAAAGGAGGAGTGGGGAGGAAGGAAAGGAAGGGAAAAGGAAGGTAGGGAGGGGAAAGTGTGCGTGTCAAGGAGGAGGGGAAAAAGAAGAAGGAAGAAGGAGAAGACAGCGACAAGCGACGGAGGAGTGCAGTACTGCTTATAAAGCCTGCGCACGCAGTAGCTGAGAGTGTGATCACCTGCACGTCTTAGCCACTAGCACACCGCACAAGCACACCGGTTACTTCGCCCAACCACTAGCTACAATCAAGGACCCACGAATGCGGGCCCCACGTAGACCCCACACCTGGCCCCACACGCATAGTGCCACAATGCACAGTGCCAACCATGCACATGGACACGTAAATAGAAGCCGGCCCACGAAGCTCAAGCCCAAAAGCACAAAACCATACAATGGACCTCGGAACAGTAACACTCGTTTAAGAAAAAAATTCATTAAAATATAAATAATTACAAAATGAATTTTTCGAATGTTACAAATATGATAAAGTCAAAATTGTTTTTCTCAAACCGTGGACCTCGTAACCTAGTATTTTATTAGATTATCATTAAATGTTACCAAAATATAGTTGATATAGATTATATGTATATTATGTTGCAAAAAAGAAACAATTAAGAAAAATAAAGATTTTTTGGAAAATGACCAAAACATGGACTAATATCCTTAGTTTTCATAATAAGTAGAAGCCTAAAGAACTTCTATAATAAGTAGAAATCAATTTAATGGTATCAAAATCAAGACAGAAACTTTAGATATATCATAAAGCAAAACAGATGAATACTTGTTTAAAAATATAAAAAACAAGAATACTAAAACAACAGAAAAGTCACACTACTTTAAGATAGAAAAACACTAGGCCTTTGCAAATCTTTATTTTTTTTGTAATTATCTCTTATTTTACAATATAATATATCTATAATTTTTATCAACCAAGTTTTGATAATATTCAATGATATTTTAAAAACAACACTAGAGAGTAAGAGATTTACGATTTGAGAAAAAAAGTTTACATTTTTATAGTTTGGATCCGAACTTAGATACGAGGAACTCTCATATATTTGTTACATATGGCTGGAAACAAACATGCATTCCTAATAGTTAATTTGTTTTGCTTGGCTTGGCTCATCTAAGTTAAAGCAATTGATGCTGACTTTTTAGTTTCAATAGGAAACATGTGAATGAATCACATCTATCAATCACCTTTAAATAGAACCTCGAACCACAATTAACTAAAGATCTCCATTTCTAAATTTAATGTTTTCTATTTGGGCTTGTATGCTTCCTGTTGGAGAGCAAGAATCGTGGAATGGAGGCAAGAAAAGCAATTAAAGAACTCTTCTCAAAAAGGGCTTGAGACCTTCTAGTCTCAGGATCGGAAACCATTATAGATATGTGCAAGGAAGACCCAAGAAGGGCAATTTATGCTCTGAAGATGGAGATTGCATTGACACTAGTTTCATTCTTGTACATGTTGGAGCCATTTTTTGAAGGAATTGAGAAGAATGCTATGTGGGCTGTTATCACTGTGGTTTTTTTTCCTGGAGTTCACTGCAGGTGAAACCATATTGGTTTCAATTATTGCAAATGTATTCATGTAATGTATATGTAGCATTTTTTCTAACTAGATATGTTTTTTTTCTAACTAGATATGTTCTTTTGCAAAAACTTGTGTGACAGGTAAAACTTTGTACCAAGGGAGTTAATAGAGGACTCGGCATGCTTCACGACCTCCATCAGTCCAAGGTCTCCAAACTCTGAGGGCCAAGGTCTATCATCTAATACAGAACTGACTTGGAGAGTTGAACCGGCATGAGGAACCAAATAGTTGGCGAGTTGCAGCCGACATGGACTACATCAAGATTGGGTTGTTGTGGCTTTCCATTATGTGTCGGGCGTTGTCAGGCTGATGTACACGTCGATGGCCACTGTTGGAATTCGGTGGTTATGTAGCATCATTATTTCAAGGTAATAAAAGGGTGGTTGCATAGCATCATTATTTTGGGATATGAATAATAAGTCTATTGTTCATTCTTCTATTTCTTCTTCCTCCATGCTCGGGTTGAGGATTACCTCCCTAAACCCTAATTTTCGTTGAGTTTGAGCCTCCACCATAGGTCGGTTCAGGCGCTTGCATCCTCGACTTGCCGTCCAATGGTCCCTCCGACTGTAGATCAGAGAAGACCGTGACAACTTGGTATCAGAGCCAGCTTCGTTTGAATCTTCGACCCCCGACGTCGGAGATGAAGGGGCCAGAGAAATGGAGTTTGTGGAGAAGATAGATCTCTTATTGCAGTTGCAACAGGAACAACTGAAGGAGGCGATGGAGAGTAGGATGGTGCTTAAAGAAATGGTGGGGTTGTTGTAGTCGATGAAAGTGAATCGCAACACGGTGATAGAAGGAAGTTCCCTGGAAATGGAAGGCTCGGGCCACAGCCAGCGAATGAATTCTCTACGGCCTAGTTTTGGAGGGATCCTTCCACATTCTTCGATCAAGCTAACCTTTCCAATGTACGATGGAATTGAAGAGCCATTCAGCTGGCTGATGAGGGTGGAAGGATTCTTCGCATTCCACGATATCGTCGAGGACATGAAGGTGAGGTATGCTGCCTTGCATTTAGCGTCCGAGGCCATGCAATGGTACGATTGGTACGAGAATGCCAAATGAGTCACTTCGTGGGTGGTGTTCAAGAAGGATGTACTACAACGGTTTGGGAAGACGCTAGTGGATAAGCCGGTGGCATTATTATCCAAGCTCTGATAGGAGGGAACGGTGAAAGAGTACCAGAGTGAATTTGAAATGCTGTCCAACCACATAAAGGGAATGCCTGAAGAAGCACTGGCAGAGATCTTTGTTAATGACCTCAAGGAGGAAATCCAATGGGAGGTACAAGTCTATGATCCCAAGTCTTTACTGAAAGCTATTAAACTTGCTCGAGTCTACGAGGAAAAGATTCAGGGCCAATAGAAGAGCGGCCGGAATCAAGTGTTGAATCCTTCCAAGCAGGCCATGGGTATGACGTTGAGCTTAAAGTCGGTAAGCTTGGGAACTATTCCGATCAAGAAGCTATTGTTGGCAGAGATGAAGGATAGGCGGTGTGACCATGTCGGTGGAACCCTTGCACGACTCTCCTCCTACCGGGTGCGTGGAAGCACACGAGGAGACCCGATATGGTCACGATGAAGATGGTGAATCCAGAGGTAGAGACTAGACCCGGAAACATCAAGGGAAGATAAAAAGGATAAGGAAAGGAGTCGCCACCTAGTCTTTTAATGGAAAGACGAGGAAAACCAAAAACACAAGAAAACTAGGAAGCAAATAAGATGCAGAATGTATGTGTGTGCTCCGTGCCTAATGGACAATGCACAAATGAATGCAGGCCAGAGAAAGGGTAAGGATTCTGGTTACGCATGGGGAAGGGGTTAGGCACTCCCATGTGCCCAAGAAAACTCGGTCTTTCTAGGTTTCCCTATTGTCAATGGTCTATGGATGTATGCTTGCTTATTCTACATGCCCATGCTAAATATGATTGAAAACATGCCAAATCAAAGTTAAGAAATGAAATAAAGGAAAAGCTAATCCAAGGATCAAATGTAGGCATGGAGAATGCCGCTTTACTATATATCCTTGAGCGAAGAGGAAAATCGTGAAAATCGAGAAATTCTTGGAAAACGTCTCGTAAATCAATGAAAATTCTAATAAATCCGAGAAAATCAAAAAGGAGAAAATAATTCTCATTTCGGGACCATGTCAGCTTTATCAAGTCTTTTATTGTACGCCCTTGGGCGATAGAAAGCCAAAACAAGTCTAAAGGCGAAAAACGGGAGAAATCCGAGAAACGACGAGAAAACTAAGTTCGAAACAAGCTAGAAAAGCGTGCACAAAGCAAGGAAGGAAAGGTAAGAGAACTGGTGCAGAAAGATGTGAAAAAAATGTGTAAAATGCATATGTGAGTGTAAATAGTGAGAATTCTAGGGGCCTTTGTGGAAAAAACCTAAATTCTGATTAAAACTGATATTCTGAAGCCCAAATCATCAAATATACATAGAAAAACACATTCTATGCAATTATGAAGAAATCTGCGGCCAAATGTGCAAATATGTGCAATTCTAGTCAAAATGAAGTTTCCTAGGGGTCAAAATGTAATTTTACCACTAAAACATGCACTTAATGTCATTCTATGGAAATTCAAAGTAAAATATGCAAGAAAAATGATTCAAGAAAATTTCAGAAAGTTTCAGGGTCAAAACAATCATTTTATCCTAGAAAACATGCATTCAGAGTGAAATCTGTGAAGTGCAGGGGTTAAAATGCAAATTGTCCAGCAGACAAAGCATCTAGAAAAGTTCCAGAAGAAATCAAGGGTTAAAATGTAATTTAACCAGGAAAAAACATGCTTTAGAGAAGTTTTCAATAAAATCCAGGGGTTTAAATGCAAATAAACGAAAGAAATGTGTATTCTAAAAGGTTTCAGGGAAGTTTAGGGTCTTTTATGCAAAAAAGTTGAATTAAAATGCATTAAAAGAAATCCAAAGGGCTTTTGTTAAATTCTTAAACCTGGAAAACATTATTTTAAACGTTCAGGGGGTAAAATGCAATATTTTCAGTAAAAACTTTATTCGAATGATTTATGAAAAATGAATAAAGGACCTATTTGTAATAAAAGGACCTACGTATAATGAGAAAAGGGTCCGAATGTAAAGAAAACATAGTTTCAGAACTTCAATCAAAATAAAATGTTTTAATTTGTTTTTTAAAAGGAAAAAAGAACGACGGCTGCCGGCGACGGAGCTCCGCCGCCGACGACCGTCGGAGGGGGCATAAAAAGCCTTCCTGTGGTCTGATCTGAGATCAGACCTCACGGAAAAGCAAGGAGGAGGTGAGAGGAAATGATCCATCGGAGTGGATCCAAGATCAATCGGTGGGACTCAGCCTCCCTCCTACCTCGCCGTCAATGAGCTCCGGTGATGGCGTCGGGGAAGAAGGAGCTTCTAGAGGGCAGCGGCGTAGCGATCCAGCGGTCGTGGAGGCCCTGGAGAGCGTCAGGGAGCATCTTCCTTCCTCTAGGAGCAAAATGGAGGAGGATGGAGCGGAGGAGAGATCCGACGGTCGTCGATGACTTCTTCTCTGGTGAGCGGCGTTGCTGCGATGATCGGGAGCTCATGGCGCGATTCCAAGGGGTCTGAAGTGCTCGAGGCATGTTGTGGAGTGTTTCTGGAGGCTCGGAAGGGCTCGTAGCTACGGGAGGAGCCTTGTCCACCTCGGACTATGGTTATCTTCTCCGGCGACGGCAGAAATGGCTTCTCCGGTGATCTTCGGGCGGAGCTATCTGGAGGCGATGGAGCGGCGCACCAGGGAGCGGAGGAGCACGAGGAAGACCAGGGGAGGAAGATAGGATGCTACTAGGGGCCAAGACTCTGCCCTGGGCCACCCTCCCACTTATATCGCTGGAAAACGACGACGGCGAGCTCCGGACCGCTGAATTGCTCGGAATCAATCCAGAAAGAGAGAGGGGAACCTAGGAAGCTACAAACAAAGCTAGAAGTGGTCAGAAAGGAGTGTACCTGGTTTGGCAGTGGGATCTTCTCCTTACAGCTCACCGGAGGTCGCCAGAATTGCTTCTCCCTCTCCACTGCGAGCTCCTCTCTCTTCCTGGAGCTCTCTCTCGGATCCCCTTTTTTCTCTCAGACCATCAGGCCTCTATTTATAGCCAAGGAAGTCCACTAAGTCCTAACAAACCCATAACAACCCACTCCAACAAACTATAACTACCCAACAACTTCTTAACAACTTAACCAACACTTAAGCTTATAACTAATCACTAACAAACTCTAACAAACCTTATAACAAACCTAAGGATGTTGAGAAAGTGGGCTTAAATGGGCTTTGGTGGGCCTAATGGGCTTTCATGGGCCTTCATGGGATTAAATGGGCCTCAACTAGGTTTTGATGGGTTAAATGGGCCTCCATGGGCTTAATGGGCTTTGGTTGAATTAAGTGGATTCAATTAGGGTTAAAGTTCATTGGTATTCGAAAGCCTAGCTACCACACTTTCAACCTGTAAAATTGGGAAATTGGGGTGTCTACAGGCGGGATAAACAATTATGCTACAACTGTGATGAGAAGTGGGAGTAGGGTTACCTTTGCAAGCAGCAGACCCTATTCCTTTTACAAGGGGATTGGGATCCTAGGGATGAAGAGCTACTTCCAGAGTAGAAAGAATTTGAGGAGCAAGAGAAGTCGGTAATATCAACCTACGTTGTACTTGGAAGTGTTAGTCTGGAAACACTCCAAGTGTGGGGGCGAATAGGTAGCAGAAGGGCATTGGTGATATTCGATTCGGATAGCACACACAATTTCATTGATCCAAGGGTGTTGCAGTCATCTGTGCTGATATTACCGATAGGAAAGGGAAAGAGTGGGGTGACCGTAGTAGGGGGAGGTTGCCTACACATTGAAGGACAGTGTAAGGGGGTAAACATGGAAATACAGGGAGTAGTTATGAAACTGGATTACTTAGTGTTAGACATAGGCATTTATGATGCCATTTTGGGAATGCAGTGGCTAGAGTCTCTTGAATCAATTCTATGGAACATGCTGGAGAGGCTATTGCGGGTCAGTTATGGTGGACATTTGGTACAGTTCAAATGTCTGCCGTCGAGGGGATTGGAGTGGGAGAATCCTAAGCAACTTAAGCAAGAGGTCAAGAGGGCCAAGCAGCTGGCTCTACTCCACATCCATGTTGTGTAGAATGATGATGACGAGAAAATGGGTGCACGACCGTCTGACTTTCAACAATTGCTAGAAGAGTTCGAGGTAGTATTTCAGGAACCAAAGGAGCTTCCACCGGTGCGGTCCCAAGACCACCGGATACCTCTATTAGATGAACGGAAGCCAATATCAGTTCCACCTTACAGATATCCTTACTGCTAGAAGAACGAGATGGAGAAGCAAATTGGGGCCTTCCTGGACGCAGGAACAGTGTGCACCAGTGTAAGTCCTTTCTCTTCTCCAGCCTTGCTGGTAAGGAAGAAGGATGGGAGTTTTAGGTTGTGCGTGGATTATCAGGCTTTGAACCAAAACACTATCAAGGATCGATTTCCTATTCCGATGGTGGATGAGGTTCTGGATGAGTTGAATGGAGCTCGCTATTACTCAAAGCTCGACTTACGCTCTGGGTATCATCAAATCAGTGTATAGGAAGCTGATATTCCAAAGACTGCCTTCAGAACACACAACGTGCACTATGAGTTCGTTGTCATGCCATTTGGCTTAATCAATGCGCTGGCAACCTTTTATAGCCTAATGAACGACATATTCAGGCCATTCTTGCTTCGGTTTGTATTGGTCTTCTTTGGCAATATCCTGGTGTATTCACTAAGCTGGGTGGCACATATGGATCATTTGAGGCAAGTGTTAGAGGTGCTTCGGAAAAATGTTTTATTTCCAAAGATGTCGAAGTATTCCTTCGAAGTTCAGCAGGTGGAATATAAAAGGGGAGCTACCAATGCAGTAGCTGATGTGCTTTTGAGACAAGTATAATCAACATAGGTGAATGCTATCTCGATGGTAGTTCCTGAATGGGTTACTCAACTCTGGCAATCCTATGAGGAGGAACGGGATTTGATGCAGCTGCGAGAGTAGTGGGATAAAAGGGAGCTGAGCACTGACAGATACAAGCTACAGTAAGATCTCCTCTACTATAAGGGACAGCTTGTCGTCGGGCAGCATTCGTCGATTAAGGAGAAGATTCTAGTTGAGTCCATGACTCTCCAACGGGGGTCCACTCAGGGTATTTGAAGACGCTGGAACGATTGTGAAAAAATGTGTATTAGAAGGCATTGAAGGGAGATGTTAAGGGCTACATTAGGCATTGTGAGGTATGTCAATGATAGAAGCGGGAGCAGATGTCACCGACGGGACTTCTTCAACCTTTGCCAATTCTAGAGCAGTCGTGGGAGGATATGGATTTCATCGACAAATTGCCACCATCTAGGGGATACACAGTCATTTATGTGGTTGTAGACCGTCTTACGAAGATGCCCATTTCACAGCCATGAAGCATCCCCATACAACTATATTGATCGCACATCATTTTTTGAATTTAGTAGCTAAGTTGCATGGGTTCCCAAAATCCATTGTTAGTGATAGGGATGCAGTGTTCACAAGCAGCTTTTGGCAAGAGTTATTTTGACTTTAGAATAGTCGTCTGAAACTCAGTTTTGCCTACCACCCGCAAATTGATGGGTAGTTGGAGGTGGTGAACCACACGATCGAGACATACCTCCATTGCTTTTGCAGTGAGCAAACTTAGACTTGGACTTAGTGGTTACCTTGGGGAGAGTATTGGCATAATACGTCATTCCATTCCTCAATCGGATGCACCCCATTTAAAGCAGTATACGGAGTACTTCCTCCCACTCTTTCTACCTACATACTGAGAACTACTCAGGTCTAGACAGTGGAGACTCAACTTAAGGATAGAGATACAATTTTGACTCATTTAAAAGTCCATCTAAAGAGGGCCATTGAAAGGATGAAGAAAAACGTTGATCTTCACCAGACTAATAGGGAATTTGTAGTTGGGAATCTGGTTTTCCTGAAGTTACAGTCGTATAGGCTAGGTTCCGTGCCAGACCGGTGGTTTCATAAGTTGGCTGCTTGATATTATGGACCATATCAAATCTTGCAGCGCGTGGGTGAGGTTGCTTATAGGCTCCAGCTACTGGAGGGGGCCCGAACACATCCAGTCTTCCACGTTTCGTAGCTTAAGAAAAGCACCGGCGAGGTGGTTCCATCGACGTTCCTTCCTCCAACATGGTCTCTCAGTCCAATGGAAGAGAGGTAGCTAGAGAAAATTCTTGATCGGAGAATGATTAAGCATCATGGAAAAGCAGTGATGGAAGTCTTGATTCAGTGGACCAAAGCGAGCTGGGAAGATACGTCTTGGGAGCGGTACGAAGATCTCTGATGCAAATTTTCGAAGTGGGTCGACGAGGACGTCGCCGTTATTAAGGATGAGGGAGTTGATACGGAACTGGCTCGAAGAGTTGGACCAGTGTGAGGAATCGAACAGTTGACGAGCTGTAGTTGACATGGATTACATCAGAATTGGGTTGTTGTGGCTTTCTGTTATGTGTTGGGCGTTGTCGGGTTGATGTACACGTGGACGACCATTATTGGGATCCGGTGATTGCGTGGCATCATTATTTTAAGGTTATAAAAGGATGTGCACATGTAATAAAAAGGATATGAATAATAAACCTACTATTCATTCTGCTTCTTCTTCTTTTGCCATGCTCGGTTTGAAGTTCACCTCCTTGAACCTTAATTTCCGTTTAGTTTGAGCCTCCACCATAGGTCGGCCCAGGCGCCCTCAGATTCTTGTCCGACGGTCCCTTCAGTTGTAGATCAGAGAAGATTGTGACATCATCATCCATTGAAGGTGGTTAATAAGTACACTTGACAGTTTACCTATTTTCATGGTTTTTAAAACATGGTATCGGACATCAATTCAAACTTAAGAATAATCTTGATGATGGCAGCTTCTGTGAATGCATATTTCCAAGATCCTCAGAACACGACGAGCAGAGAGGACTTGCCCAAGGATCCAACATACAAGGGTTATAGGGTGGTTGTTGATTCCAAATCTGCAGATGAAACATCCGTACGTCTTCCTGTAATTCGACGTAACGAACAACATAGAGTGGATGCCTTTAACTAACATAGTTGATCATTAAATTCACTCGAATGCAGGCACAATTTGCTAGTTGGTAGCCAATGCATTCAATACACTTCTTGATGGAGTCATCGAGAAGGAGCTAGCGAAGGCAGCGAAGTTCAGAGAATTGATGCATAGGACAATATCAAGATTAAGCTGGATGAGAAAGATGACAAGAGTACCAGGGGCTCCTTGGAAAATGGAAACGTGATGCCCTAGGGAACTGAATGGTAGCTAAATGTATAAATATATAAAAAGATTAGCTTCTGAATAAGATTAATCTTAACTAGAACAATCATAAACTGATGATGATTAAAAGGACTAGTAACTACCATTGTTAGTCATGTAGCCCTGTAACTCAATCACATTCTTTGCCAAAAAAAGTCCAGTGTGATTATTTACTATATTATGATGATCATTTGAAATTAAGATTTCCTGCAAATTTATTGGGACGTAGGTGCAAGTATTTATAAATATTTGGATCCTGATATTTGTGTATTCAGAAAAAAAATAATTTATGATAAGTAATAACATCGAGTACCAGAACAAAATGATCAAAACCAATGTTGTGAAGAATATCCCGAGAATTCACAGTAGCTCTGCTATAATAGTCGTTGAGAACTAATACGTAGTTAACTCACATGAAGAAAATAAGCCACCACACACTTCGGCAAATGCAGGATGAATAGGGACCACCATGGATATATCCAACAAGTTTTCTGTGGCTGTTGTTAGCCTAAGGAATACAAAGAACTTTGTTTAAAAAAGTGAAGATATCAAAGAGGTATGAGCTACTGGTGACACTCATCCATGGCTTGTATTTGCAGGCCTATTCTTGGGAAATTCGAGAGGAAAGCCACTGTGAACTTGCTTGATTGGTTCAAAGAAAGAGATGAGCAGAAAGTGAGCAAGCAGAAGTACCATGAAATTGACCTCCCATTCTCCCAATCCTTAGTTTCCAAGACATTCTTAGCTGGTAAAGAGCTCAAATGCTGCTACAGAGCTTCCATTGATGGTTTCAGTGCCACTGCCTTTCACGACTTCTGTGATTTCAAAGGTCCCTGTGTCATAATCGGCTACACCTCCAAATCTTTCAAGTTTGGTGGATTCAATCCTGAAGGATACAGGAGCACAGATGATTACTATGACACGTTTGATGCGTTCCTGTTTTATTGGAATAAGACCGCAAATGATCCTGTCATCTTGCCGAAAGTTGGAGGGAGTGGTGCAGCACTTTTTGACTATGCAAGGGGAGGGCCACAGTTTGGAGCAGATGGCCTCCTAATCGGTCCTCCTCTAGCACCTGTAATGGGTGGTTTTGCTGGTCCTGACACAAATTCTGGCATTGGTCATCTGAGGCAGGCTAAGTCAAGGCTGGGGCTGTCATATGCAAAAAGGGAAGATGGTAAGGAATCATTGTTTGGTGATGAATCCAGAGCAGAAATTGTTGAAGTCCAAGTTTTTTGCAGCCCCAAAATAGCCAGTTTGTACTAAGACAAACCTTGCCCTTGCTAGTCAAGTCAATTGCAGATAAGGTAATGCTCTTATGCAGAAAACTTCATGTGATCTGATCATGTCTATGATTTTTGAAACAAAATTTGATTTCTCTATCTTGAAAAATAGTTGGCTTGTATGATATATCCATCAAAGTTTAGAATTACCTGGTACACGATCGAGAGTATAGCGGCCAAGTCTTCCTGTACGGTAAAGGTTTAGTAATTTTGCAGCTACCATTCTATATCCATCCTGTCCATTTTCCAATGGCACTCTAAATGCCTCGTGCAAGGCTAGGAACTGGGTTTTGATCAATTCAGCCATTTCATTTTCTTCTTCTAGATTCCCCTTGAATGAGGAAATGGTATTATAAAGAGTTCGTCGGACATCATGCACAACAAAGTCCTGTTGATGAAGAAAATTTCTGTTATTGCATGAACAACTACAATCTTATTCGTAAAATAAAAAACGAACATTGCTTCCAAACAGTGTTCTGGAATGGACATACAGCAAAAGGGGCACGAAGAAAGTTACTAAACATATTCTAGTCAATCCTTAGTAGCATAATTAATTGTCTCATAAATCAAAACCCTGAGCTACCTGGGTATGATCTGATGGGTACTGTTTTCTCTTTCTCTTCTCCAAGTTATAACTCGAAAGAGGCTTTTCCATAAGGTCAGATCCATCATTCACCATTGCTTTCAATTTCTCCCAGCGCTTATACTCATGTCCTGAGTTGAGTATAGACAAGAAGTACCGGGCAAGCTCAAACTCCCCAAGCAAACTGTCACTCATCACCCCTGCTTTCATTAACAAGTACAAAAGCAGTGGGACCAAATAGCATATCACAGAACATGAATTTGTATTCCATTGGTAGTTCCAAACCTGTGAGAGCAAGCTTGGAACCCAATTCCAGATTAGGAATTTCAGGAGATAGAACACTAGGTGTGTCTAGCACATATATGTTAGGATGACTCGCAATCTGAAAAAAGGGAGTTACACAGATTTAACACTAAAGATAATTGTATATAATGGATGCTCCTGGTCAACTTGGCAACTAAAAATTCAAAGAAAATAAAAACCCTAACTCAAGGTTAATGACAGTAATTAATTCAAGTAGGAAGTGATCTTCTCTGCTTGTCTTTGTAATATACAGGTCAAAGTCAAGAAGTTGGAACTTTCTGACATGTTATGTTTGGGACAAATGACATAAGCTTCTTGATTTGACTGTGCCTTCCTAATTATATCCAAAAGGATTCAGATGTTAATGTAATGATCTTAACATAGCTAACTCAAAAACCATCAATAAAGAAAAAAAAAAGTAACTATATGATGCTTTAGGTAGTGTCAGTGTGAATCATAGTAATGAAGCACAACTGCATGCCTCAGTGTACCCTGTAAGTGATAAAAGTGCATACCTTGTAACTGCTGATATCTTTGGTATCACCTGGTTGTGAAGTTATAACTGCATGCTTCAGTCTACCCTTCTCTGGAATTTAAACATACAATACAGTGAGACATGTTTCATTTAACAAGATGGAAAAGCTACTACAGAAGATGATCCAAAATTCATCATCTTTCACCATCATCTGATGGAGAAAAAGAATTGCTGTACCAGCTGCACTTATCCGGCCAATTTGATGCATGGCATTTACAACTGCAGACTTCCCCACATTAGGAATCCCCACCAGCATAAATGTTACAGTGTCGGATTCATTTACCCCCAGCTCCCGTGTCCTTGCTCGTACAAAGTTCAGTAACTGCAGAAAAAGTCCAACAACAATAGATCACCCCCTTTAATAAGAGCACATGTAAGAAAATAAAAGATGAATAGTGATATTGATACAGCCCCCTGATCAACTATTAAAATGTTGTTGAGATGACTAAGAATTGCAAAACATCAAATATGTTATTGTTTTGTTAAGGATCTTCAAGAACTAAATGTTACCCCATTGATGTTCTCCTTGTTATGTGAGTTGACTGCATAACACAAACAACTCCTTCCCTCAAAATGCTTGATCCATTCCTGTAAGTAAATGCCTTCGTAAGAAACCTGTGATTTACCTTAAGAAAAAAAATCGATGAAGAAGAAAAGAACGATTGTAAATCAGACTTGAGAATGACATCAACATAACAAATATCGTTCATTTACTAGACAAAGACCAAGAAAAAAAGGATAGAATATGACAATCCATTAAAATAGTGCTGAATTACAGCCTGAAATGCTTGATCACAAATATGCAGAGAAATTTTAAATCAAAGGCAACACAGAAATGAATGACATGTACTAAAATTTAAGTACTTTTCAAGAGCAGAAAAATGCTCAAATGTCCTTGCTTCTAACCACACCTTTTGAACCTTTTCAGATTTGATATGGTAGGATTTAGCCATTTCTTCCCAAGGTAGAAAATAGACGGAAGAGCAAGATATGAGATTATATGGATAAAAGTGCACAGACAGAATCAAGCTACTAAATCTGTCCAAAAACACTGCTTTAAACAGAAAAAGTTTATGGGTGAAGTATGATGCCCAAACCTAGCCTAAACACTTGAAAAATTCTGGTTATTTAAACTAAAATTATGAATCATGATTTCAAGTTAAATCTTAAATTTGAAGGAAAATTACTCTTTGTTCACAATGTATCTTTTTCTTTCATCTGTGATGCTTTCGAATATCTAGTGCTACTACATCAGTAGAACTAGATTACTCGAGTATTTACTTGGATCTCTTTATGTAATGAATAAACAACCTAATGTCCAATTAACCTCCATTTACGTATGACAAAACTCTGTCGTAAATATGCATACAATGGCACATATAGGATAAAACACAAAGATTGGATGAAGAAAAGTGAAGTGACATAGAAATACCTCTGTCTGGGAGCGATCTGCAAGGTCAGCCTTGTTCAGAAGGATTATCCATTTACGTGCATCACAAGTTCGTTTCATTGGCTCAAATACGGATGATATGGGAACCTGCCATCAGCAGAAAACATTCATAAGATATCTCTATAAAGCGTATCACAGTAAGAGGATAATAAAAACCCAACTCATGGTCTGCTGGGAATTTCATCGAACACCCAATGGACAACTCCAATATCCATGAGGCAAAGCGCAAATGTAAGGAAAACGTTCGCACCCTGGCGTCTCGAACCTCTACGGTGAAATCGACGAGAGGTATCCTCTCGACGATGGCACGCGCCGCTGCCGCCATGTGTGGGGTGAACCACGAAGACGACCCATTTCCCGACGCACCCAGCTCCTTCACTATGGCGCCTATGCGCCTGGAGAAGGAGGTGGTTGCAGCCATTTCTGGCGGGTAGAGGTTATGGTAGGTTGCAACTCTAGCTACAAGAATTTAAATGGGTAGAATGGTGGTAACAACGGTCTAAAAGTCGGATGGGTCTTTTTTTGCTATATTAAAACTACCTCCGTTTTGAGCTTAAATGGGAATCTACTTTGCCCATGAGTTGTTCCCAGAAGGAACTACTTTTTTCTACGAGGTGATAATTGGAAAAGAGCTTTATCGTGTTTGTTACAAAAGTAATTTTAGATAATTACTTTTTGATGGGCAATTATGCGGATATATCAACGTCAAGCACGTTATGAGCACTAATGGTGGTGTTTAAAAATGCTTCCAGAATGATACTAGTCTTGCATAAGTCTTTCCAAGTCTAAAAGTAAAGTTTGCAACTTCTACAGGAAGTTACTTTTTCTGTTGCACTATTTGGAATAATTTGAAGTAATTAATTGTAGTTATTTTGCCTCGATTCTTCATTGAAGTAGGCCACTGGAGGAAACTTGTGGTCCATGTAATTTGCGTCTACCTTTTGCCTCTGTCGCCAACACGGTGCCCTCCATCTGCTCTCCTAGTTTTCTACTTTTCTTCAATAGCCTCCAGTTGGAAGGAAAGAACCAATTGCTTTAAATGGGTATATCGTGCTAGTATAATCAATTCAAGAATGAAGTGGAAGTACAATAGGAATACTACCATGCAACAAGCAAAGTCTTTCATTTCTCAAATTACCTTCACACTATATTCCCTACTATACATTTGGGCCATTCACACTACCTTCCCGTTCTAATATCTTACACAAGCAGAGCTCAATATTTACAGACAAAACACAATAGTAATGCTATATTGTGCTTATATTTTTTCATCCCCTACACAGTAATTGAAAAGGACTGCAACTGGAGATCATTATTTTCATAGTACTGACGCTGCTAATTAAGTTCTTGTACTCCAAGATCAAACAGTAAAAGGTGCAGTCTTGGAAATCATACTAGACCATCTACGTATATAATAGCCTTCTGCAATTATTGCTGCCCACCAGCTGATAAACATTCACCATGCTTTCATCGTTTCTCCTGGCAACCATAAGTTAGCAAGCTCCAGCATGGAGTCTCCACTGGTTTGTCTGCAAATAAAAGGAGACATCACGGGATTCCGGCCTTCATAATCTGCAACTGAAGCGCATAGTTTTTCTTAATTAATGAACACGGACCAAGGAAAACATGTTTGTATGCATATAGATGACAATGTGTTACCATTGGCTGAAGGATTCATATTCCTTGATGGATCACCCCATTCAATGCTTGGGAACATTATAGGATCTTCTTGGGTGAATAATCCCATGTAGTTTGAAGGACTTGGGGAAGATAACAAGTACCCATTGCTACAGAAATCAGAAATTTCATAAGTTCTATTGGGATAGTTCTCATATGGGACAATGGATGGAATGTTCATGGGATTATGCTCTGAAGGCTGTCCTGTACAGCTTGTGAAATAAGCAGGGAGGTGGGGTCCATATTGAACACCATCATTGATTGACAAAATCTGCATTAAAAATATACAGCTGGAGTTTAGCAACAGATTTGGTGGTTCCATGAACAACAGTGATACTAAGATAAACATCTTGGCAATGTTAGTTGCACCTTACTAAAACACCGTTGAGATTTTAGTTTGTTGTGTTATTTTGACATAATGCTACACCATTCTTACTAAATAAACCCACAGTTTTGATAACAAGATACCTCTGAAACATCAGAAAGAAGATAATGTGATTCTCCATGATCTATTGTATCGTTGTCTACTATTTGCATTGGCTCCGATTGTGTGCCACTTCCTCTCGTTGAAGTGGGAAAGATAGATGTTAAGCAGGCATGCCTGTTCAGAGGACTCAATACCTGAGCTTCATCATCATCAACAACCGCACTGGGGATTCTTGTAGGGCTCGAGTTACTTCCTATAGAACTGGGACTTCTTTTTGAATGGGATTCACCACCAGTCAAACTTTTCTGTCCATTTTCATTTCTCTTAACAATATGGCACAAAGAAAAGTCTCCCTATACAGAAAGGAATTAAAGCAATCAAAGATGATCTAAAACCAAGCATTTAGAAAATAATTGATAGTGTTACAATAATATTAAATAAAACCAACAATGTGCATACCACAAAAGTGGAAGAACCATGGGGAAGTTCTTCACAGAGACGATATTCATGCATTACCCAATGAGTTCGATCTCCACCAGGAGCCCTACCTCTATAGAATACAAGTGTTTTCCTATTGCTCATAATGGAGGGCTCACAGACAATTCTTCTATCTTTACCAGTAGCTTTCCAGTAGCCTGAACCTGTGGCTCTATTTGTGCGAGAGCCATTTGGATATTTCTGATCACGTGGACAGAAGAAAAACCACTCCATATCTCTTTTGGGGAGAAAGGATTTGTCTGTTTAACAATAGTTGACATGATTTTTTGTTACTTTCTCAATAAGCTTCAAAAAGAATGAGATATACACCAGAATTAACAAATATAATCTATTTTGGGTTTTATAAATGCAAGATGATCTGTTGAAAGTTCTATCCAGCTCAGTAAATCTTCTCTCTCATTTAAGTAAACCCGCCCCATGCAAATGTTTGTTTTCTTGGCAGTGAGAAGGGATATCAATATTTAGAACATCTGAAAGTAAAACCATCTATATGAATATTAAATAACACAAAGTTTTGGCAGTGAAAAACGTCTTCATAGTGGTAGATGTGCAAAGGATCTGAATATTAAATAACACAAAGTTTTGGCAGTGAAAAACTTCTTCACAGTGGTAGATGTGCAAAGGATCAATTAGCTGCTAGAGAAGAACAAGATTTTCACAAACAAAAAAAAAACAGTTTTACTCAACTCGTAAAATAGCAACCACACTCTCAGATGAGTAACTAGCAGTTAAGGGAAAGGTAACTTGAATGCCTAAAACTCCTTTGTGTTAATAAAATTTATGTTGTGTGCTTGTAAAGAAGAATAAGATATATCAACTAACAATCTTCATAGTGGTAGATGTGCAAAGGATCTGAATATTAAATAACACAAAGTTTTGGCAGTGAAAAACTTCTTCATAGTGGTAGATGTGCAAAGGATCAATTAGCTGCTAGAGAAGAACAAGATTTTCACAAAAAAAAAAAAAGTTTTACTCATAAAATAGCAACCACACTCTCAGATGAGTAACTAGCAGCAAAGGGCAAGGTAACTTGAATGCCTAAAACTACTTTGTGCTAATAAAATTTATGTTGTGTGCTTGCAAAGAAGAATAAGATATATCAACAAACAATCTAGATCACAAAGTAAACTTGATTTCATATCATATGAAAATTGAAATTGTTCATGATCCATAAAAGTGTGAACTAATTTGAATATTAGGGGAAAAAAGAAAGTTAAAAACAATGCACCTGGTAGTTCCCATGGATCAAACTTGTATAAATCTATCACAGGAATGACTTCCAGCTCGAAGTTCAGTCCATCCACTTTTCTCTTTAGGTAGTAACCCACCAACTCATCATCCGTGGGATGGAACCTAAAACCAGGTGGCAGCGATGTTGTACCCATTTCTTCCTGTGTTCCTCCAGACTATTGAAATCTCTCAGGAAAGGAAGGGGAAATGAAATGCGAAAATGAGAAAATAAGAATTTCTCTTCTGAAGGAAGATGTGGATATATGAACCCCGAGCAAACTGCCCACATTATATTACTGAAAATTTGAAAATTCCAGAAGTAGCGACTCTTCGCAGAACAGGTTTTTCCAAATATCGAATAGAACATCCAGAAACCGATTCATCCCAGAATCCAAGTTATGGAGACGATTAAGTTATAAGTTTGTTGAACAACAAATTCAAATAAAACCCACGGAAAAGATTCAATTCTGATGTTGTAAGTTGTAACAGACTTTAAAAAAACAGAAAACAGCTGATTAGAAACAGAAAGAAAAGATTTAGCAGAAGAAAATCATCCAGAAGTCAAGAAGGCTGAATCTTCAAAAAAAAAAAAACTGGAAAAAGGAATGCAAGAACCAGAGAGGTAAAACAATCCAACAAGCGTGTGCCACTGCAGAACTTCTTGCGAATTGACAGGAAAATTTCTACAAACATCTAGTAGGCAAACCAAACAATCTTCCACAAGGCACTGAATCAGGAATGCAGGACCTAGCACACAAAAACCCACAAATGGATTCACAGCATCGACTCGAAACACAATTTTTACAAGCACCCAGAGTGGAGGAGCGGAAGAAGAAGATGGCTGTAGGTTGGAACTTGGAAAGTGAGAGGAGTTGGAAAGGAAGGGAAGGGGGTGTCTGGACCATGGAGTGTGGTTGGCGGTTATATAGAGAGCACATATAGGAGGAAGGAGCCGCACGTAGCAGCCGAAAGGACAAGCCTTTCGCTTAAGTGAGGGGGGAACAGTGAAAAGCTCCTCCTTTAGTGTTTGGTTGACACAATTTTCATACATTCGACATAAACTAAAATATGTCAGATTCTGTGGAAAAAATAGTAAATCAGAAAATAAACCAAACACAGTTGAGAACAGATCGCAATCTAACGCCTGGCTCCTTTGGCAATGAGTGGGAGAGAGCGCGGGGAAGAAACTCTTAAAAACAAAAACCTCAAAATTATAGATTGACTTTTGTGATAAGTTGTTTCTGGCAAAAGCTTGATCCTATGGTAACCTTTGGGGAACTTTACTTGTTGGGGAGAATACAATTTCCCATAAAAAGTTGGTTTCAAGCAGTGTCATAAGAAGTCAACTTCCTGTAGGAGCTAAATTATTCCTGGCTCGGAACACCATCAAAGTTTATCTCCAGTTCTTTGAACTTTCTGGTAAACGTTAGCATGGTAGCAAACCTTAGCTTCTCACAAAAGTGCCCAGAGTGAGTCTCTAGTCTCTACTAAAAGTCGAAGCAGTCATAAATATGTTTCAGTAAACTTGAGGTCTATGAGTAGGGGTGACAACGGATCGGGTCTACCTATATCCAGACCCAGACCCATCATATTTCATAGGTCTGGGTCTGGATCTGAGTCTGAAAATCAAGACCCAGACTCAGACCCAGACTCATGAAGATAATGGGTCTGGGTCTGGGTCTAACGGGTCCAGCAATCTTTTTCTATTTTTTTTTAAAAAATTAACTTTTCATTTAAACCAAAAACATTGTAAATAAACAATAGCAAGATTAGACAACATAACCATGATAATTTGAATCATGTAACATCCAGAAAACACATTCATTCTTCACAACCATTCATACAAAAAACACAACCATTCTTCACAAAAAATAATTAGACAACATAAAGGAAACTAGACAACCAGTTTGTTAAAAAAAGACACAGTCAAAGGGTTCCAAACTTCCAATAACAAGAAGCTCAATACACACTTTTTTTCGAATCATAAGAATTCTCCACATATCAGAGGGATAGGAATAGGGTTTGGATTTGTAATTAGCACATCCACAACAAGTTCAGCCTTCTCCAGATTGATCAAGGGGATATGGACTCCAGAAACCCTTTTGTTCCTCCTCTTTGTCTTTATCCTTGTGTTCTCTTTCAACAACTTCAGGATTATCAGAGGATGCCATGCCTACAAAGCATTAGATACACAAATTAAATTTACCATCAAGCTAATAGTGAAAGAGAGGAAACAAACATAAAAACTATGCCAGACCACAACAAGCACCAATACCATGCCTTATCCCACCATCTGGGGTCAGCAACATATATCCTTTCTCTCCAATTGTTTCTAAGGCTGTTTCATATACTGTTATAGGAAATTACTTATAGTGACCGTTCAATTGTGGAGTTT
>JAMKQA010022644.1:0-42459 GCA_024699735.1 Posidonia australis
ACAACAGTAAAGAAAGTGGAAATGAATAAAGAAAGAGAAATGTGTTTTGGTCAGGATTGGACTTGTGAAATGGTCCTAAAATCCTGAAAAGAAATGATGATGTTTTAACCAGTTGCCAGCCAATGTTTATGATTTGGTTTTGAGCCCAATGGGGCATTGTGTTTTAGGCTGGATCTGGTTAGAATGTGTATTTGAAAAGTGTGTTTTGGGAAGAAATCCCCAGTATTGAAAATGGAATTGTTTTGGAAAAGAAAAATGAATTCCAAAAGGTTTTTGAAAGGAATGTTTTGTAAGAAAAAGAGATATGGCTTTTGAAAAAGAATTTGGTTTTGCGATTGGATTCCCAAGTGATTATAAAAAGAAGAAGAATGATTTTCAAAGGAGAAAACCAAGTTTTTTTGCAAAATGATAAGAAACGAGTTTCTTTTGGTTTTGCCGAGTTTTGTTTGTGGTTGTGTGTTTTGGGGAGCGTAATGGGTGACTTAGATATCACTCACGCTGCTATTTGGTTTTCAGGTGCAGACCGCGTGCAGTCGGGTTCCGGTGCAGGAATTGGAGCTTCTAGCCGCACATTGTGATCCTGAAGGTGAGCCTTAGTTACAGTTCTATTTGTTCTGTAATTTTGTGTAATTATGCTTGGGATACTGTGTTTTGGTAGCATGCCCGGGATCGGGGCGTTACACCAAGTGAGAGCCATTAGCTGCACATTGTTCTTAGAGGATGAGCCTTAGTTAGTTATAGCTATTTAATTTATGTTGTAATCATTGTAGTTACTTGTGATACTATGATTAAGGTAGCGTACTTGGGTTCGGGGTGTTACGCTCAATTATTTTTTCAGAATGGAAGCACATTTTCTGATTCTTCATTATTGCTCACTTTAGTCCAAACACATGCATGACCTCCTCCACTGATGCAAAATGGATAGTGCAAAACCTATGAACACTCCAATTGTTGTTGGCTCAAAACCATTCCCTGATGATGCTAAACAATTTCTTGATCCTTCGAAGTATCGCAATATTGTGGGAACATTGCAATACCTCATGCTTACTCATCTAGACATTGCGTTGTTAATCAAGCTTGTCAACATATGCATTGCCCCAATAATTCCCATTGGACTGGCGTAAAACGAATCCTCCATTACTTGAAGCACACTAATACACATGGAGTCCTTTCCATTCAAGCACCTCTTGATACCCCACATGCCTTCTCTAATGTTGATTAGGCAGGTGATCCTTCTAATAGATGCTCTGTGAGTGGTTTTAGCATATTCTTGGGTCAAAATCTCATTTCCTAGAGCTCAAAGAAGCAACACATAGTGACTCACTCTAGCACTGAATTTGAATATAAGGGTCTTGCAAATGCCACTTGTGAGCTTGTTTGGATTCAAAATCTCTTACATGAATTGGGTATTCGTCTCCCTCCTTCCGTTTTATGGTGTAATAACCTTTCTGCTATATAGCTCACAGCGAATCCTATATTTCAGATTCACTTCATCTCTTTAGTTGACCCAATTGCAATGCAACGTCTTAGCGCTACACAATAGTATTGATGCTAACCAATTATTCAATTAAATCTAAATAAGGTAATTAAATAATTAAAATTAACTACCTAAACTTGTGTACGGCTAAGTGACTCCGAGAATCACACCAGAGCAAGACAGCACCTCTAACTATACACCTGAAATAAAACACAGATAGAACATGCATGAATGACATCAAAGTCACCCAATACGTGTCCCAAAAACCAAAACCGACAAAAAACCCTTATAGCTACAAAAGGCACAAAATCAGAAAATTCATTTATAAAACATGCCTTTTCAACACTTTCTTATCATTTTCCTTTAAGAAATCTCATGCACATTTATAAATCATTTTTCATGCAATTAAGAAAGGCAATTCTCATCTAGAATCCAGCTCAAATCACGGATCATTCCATATCTCAAAACATAGAATAACCGTAGTTGAAACTAGACCAAAACTCTTGACTCAACTCAGCTAGAATTAGGCTCAAATCTCAAGCCAAACCACAGCTTGAGTTTAGCTCAAACCACACACACACACACACACACACACACACACTATCTCAACAAAACCTGTCATATCATCCTAGCCACAAGTGATCGATCTGGCTACAAGCAATTAGCGAGGCTTTATCCCTGTTCACACTACACTATTGTGGTGAACCACCCCGCATAGGAGTTCAACCACCCTAGTCATAGCCTAAAAGTAGCATACACACAGGTACAAGCACGAGGTGCGTCCTCGACTCTTACCCTAGACCCAACTACTACTAGCACTAAGGGTACCAATACCTCAGATCTTGTAGTACCACAACAGTTGCAAGGCTCACTTCTCAGACCAAAACTCAGCAACCACTGTCTAAGACACGTTCCGACCACTCAAAGGTCTCACTATCCTTTATCAGTACAACTAATCAGCCTTTATGTGGTTCCTACAAATCTCGACAAATCCTTTTAAAATCATATGCATTTCTTTTAAAAGCCTCTTTCAAAATCACATTATCAACAAAAAGCCATTGATTATTTCATAATCATTTCCATAACTTTATCATCATCAAAACCCATTTTCACATTTATATTTCATGTATTTCCTGTTCATTATAGGAAATTACCATCACCATATTCATTATCCACACAATTTCAATTTATCTCATATATATGTATAACAACATTTTATTCTCAAAAGCCACTGAAAGCAAACCGTTTGAGCTTACTGAAAAATGCAAGATTTGCTGGTCATCTACGTCGGCTACTTGCGCTGCATTATTGTCCCTTAGGAACCCACGATCTCATCATGCCTTAGACTCACGTTGGGAGGATCCGCCTCCCAATCACACCATTCAATTTACAGATAAAAACCATAACTTATTGAACTTACGGAAAATCCCTCCAAATTCATCAAAAATCTACAAAAATCACACATCCAGGGCATGCATGATCACATTTCAATAAATTCACAACACATTTATGGCATGGATTTTACATGAGAGGGAAACGCATATTGTTTTGAAGTTCGTCGGCAATTTTCACTTTCGAACGAGCTCCAGTGATACTCCGACAAGCCTTTTGGACATTCGCACCTCCCTACGACATGTGTGCACCGACAACGACACCCCTCCGGCAATCGATGGCTCTCTAACAGCTCCTCTTCACTTCTCCCTCCTCTCTCAAGTTCTCCCCAACTCTCTCTCTCTACTCTCCCTCTCTCCTCTGATTCATGTAAGGGAGCAGCCATGGGTTTTTAAAACCCACACAAGATTCAATCAAAGAGGGAGGACATGGCACAACTTAGCAGGCGAACTACAGACGACGGTTCTATGAATTAGTCAACAAGGGTGTCAGGCAACGTTTCTTATTTTTTGACATTTAACTATTTAGGCCACGCACTGGTAATTTGCACCACCATTATCCACTAGTCCTCTTCACCATTATCTTCTAGTCCTCTTCACCTAGTATGCTCGTCCTCTTCATCCACTTAGAACACCCATTAATCTTATCCATCTACTGGATCTACTTAACCCTTAATGCAGAGAGTCAAGAGAAAACAAGCGTTCAAATCATAAAACCATGTACAAACATAACTCAATCACCACACATAATCCCCATAAACACAAGGAATTAAATTACAAAGCACTAACATTAACACATATTCTCATTATCAAAATATAATGTCTTAAGTACAACTCTAGATGTTACATGCACAACTCTAGATGCAGACATATTCCCGAAGAGGCTGTCCTCTTCACGCTTTGCCTTTCTCATGTACAAGCTCTTGGCACGCTCCACTCCCATTAGCTTGCAAGGGAGCATGGACCATAATCGATCAATCATCACCTATACTAGGCTAATTTTAGATTTACGTTACCACAATATACCCTTTCAATTCCTTGCTGTAACTTATTTCATGATTGTATATTTGCATAAGAGAATAATGGCATTATAAATTCTATAAATAGCAGACAATGAGATGCAAAAACTCACTGATTGTGTAAGTGTTTTCAACAAACTCTATTGTTCTCTCTGTTTCACTTTCTTACAAGTGTATATAGATAAATTTTGTTATAAAATGTGTGTAGAAGGCATTATGATGTTTAACGAAAATATTAAGGCAAAGAATCCTTCCAGGTTATAGAAATACATTTCAATGACAGCAAATCCAAGCGGCTCCTTACATTTACTGGTGTAAGGAGGGAGGAATAAAACCGATTGAACATAGAATTATCGTTCAGGAATTGATTTAAAAAGGAAATAACAACAATTATCATTTCATGCACACGAATCTCAAGAGTCAAGGCAAAAGCAATCTTAAGTTCAACGTCTATATATAAACTGCAAAAACAGTCTTGACATTCAAAAACTACAACATATTTTGCTTGCAGTATCAATTTACTCGGTCAGCCGTAAGATGCATAATTGCAAACAGGTCAGTCAATAAGCTAAGAACAAATAATTTACAAGCGGCAGTAAGATAATATATAGAGACGACCACATAATACTACTCTTTGTTAATCTGTTGGCATAAGTGTGCCATCTCCGAGAAGCTCCTCTATTTCAAACATCATGTCAGCGTCAATTGCCTCCTGTGGATCATTCAGAATCCTTTCTAACGCCACCTGTAAAATACAGACAGCATTCAGACATACATAGGGACCAACAGTATAAATACTACTACTGCAAGAAACCACCAGTAAAAATTCCTCTAAATAAGAATTATATATAACCAAAATCCATGTTGTTTCAAGGCAAAAATGGAAATGAGATAAACCAGGAACACTTCTCTAGAATGTTCTTGAAAAGAAGGTGGTCCAACAATATAGTCTAGTGGCCTAAAAAAAACTTCTTTACTACGCTCCATGCATCTCAGTAAAGGTGCTTAACATTTAGTTTAATTGTAATCTGCATTCAATGTAAAACATAATGCAAACAATATTGTCCCACCACTTAAGAGTTGTGACTAGGTCCACCACTATAAATACTGAAAATTAAGTCTGACATATATCATCCCGTGGTTAACTTCAGTGGGGAGACGGGCTTCCACAGTAATTAAAAAAAAATAAGGCTCATTTCCCTAGCAAACAAGAAATGACAGTACAGAGTGTGCAGAGAACAATGGCACTTATGAGAAAAACTGTATTTCAAGATCCTCAAGCCATACATGTACAATTTCAAGGTGGACGCATGTCTGAGAAATCTATATGAGGTAATAATAACTATTTGTATATAAATCTTAAAGAGTAGCAAACAAATTAGCCAAGTGTGCCAACAATGCTTTAACAAGGGAAGTTTGTAAGAGATCATGATGAGTACAAATGTAATTATATCTTGACTATTGTGGGACAGTTGGTTTTTATTGTAGGTACAACAGGAGAAAATTTTTCCATGACTTGGCACCTGAAAGATGAAATGTATGACAAGAAGCCCCCAGTTTCCTCCTACAAATAATCCATTGTAAGTTTCAACCCATCCTACTAATGCAAGAAATTCATATGCATTTACAGTATTCAAATAATATGTACCTTCTTGGATTCCTGGAATTTCTCAGCATTCAGCATCCTCCAGTACTGATCTCTGGCATCTGGATATTGGACCATGGATTGTACCCTAGCAAGTGCTCTGTCCAGTCTTGCCTCTGCCTGTTTTCTGCCTTCGAGCAAAAAATCATAGTCATCCTCTCTGACAGCAGGCATTACCTGCATAGCTGCTCCCTCTGCTGATGTTTCTGACCGAAAGCCACGCAAGCCACTTCCTTTCCGTCTCCACCGCAGTATTACTTTCTCAACAATTCCAACCGACCAGACAAATTTCTTGATATGCTTCCTTACTTGATGCCCTCGTACATGAGCCTAATCATCATGATAGAATATGCCAAGTTAGAAAAGGCACACACCAAGACCTAGTTGGAATCATCATGACTTGCTAGTGTAAACCAAAAATCATATAGTCTCATCTTTATTTCCATTAAATGAACTGGGAGACACATCAGAGACTTCATAAAATAATAATAATAGATAGTAAAACCAACAAGTCTCTTGCAATCATAGTTACTAACATCTGCACGGGTCGGTGAATTTTCGCCGACACGTGTCAACGAAATTTGCATATACGACATTAGCATGTAAACTCAGATTTACTAGATTTCGGTGCCAAATCGGTTCCATGTCGGACCGTGTTGATGGAAACTCAGGATTTTTTCTACTGCAAAAACATGTGTCGACCGACACGCTTAACCATTGTTGTCGACACGGGCTTTTTCTCACTTCTCAGTCTCTATTCTCTCCATTTCTCCTGCTACTCTTCTTCAAGATTTTCCACTAATCAACCTACTCTCTACTCTTCTTTAAGAATTTTTCATAGGTTCAAGCTCTCTACTCTGAAGGTATGGCCAACTGCTCCTTGCTTTTGCAATTTCATCTCTCCTTCCTTTCATGTGTTCTTCACAAGTTCTTCATGGATAAATAGATCTCTACTCTTCTTCAAGGGTTTTTCACGGGTTCTTCAAGGATTTTGCTTATTTATTTGATTTTACAGCAAATAAGGAACTTTTTTTTTTGGATTTTGCTTTAGTTTTCATTTAGATCTACATTAAAAAAAACATAGATCTCAGGTTTTTGTATTTTTTTGTTATTTCAATGTTAATAATTTGAAAATCAGTAAATCAATAAATAAAGGTAAAAATCAGAAAATTTAACCTAATAGACGTAAAAAAAACAAGAAATCAATAAATTAATAACTTAATATTACATAGATCCAACCTAATAAAGGTAAAAATCAGTAAATAAAAAATCAGAAATTCAGATATTTTAAAAATTAGAAATTCAGAAAATATTTAAAACAGTGCAAAGAATTCACATATTTTGTAAATAACTTAAGAAATGAGGAAAATAATAAGTTGAGAAAAAGAAAATATTTCAAAATTTTGCAGAAAATCAGAAATAATATTAAATGTACAAATTATTAAATAAAATATCTCAAAAAATTGTAATAATCATAAAAATTTTAAAAAACAAGGAAACATATTTTAAATGCATGAGTACCTTTTTTTCATATAATTAAACTTATTTAACTTTTTATTTTCAGTCTTCATAATGTCAAATTTCGATGAATCTCAAAGTAATTGAAGTAACAATGAGGAGAAAGGATGGTTGTACGGATATATTGTCAACAATGGCAGATAGAAAACAGAATGTAAGTACTGTAAAAAGAGAATGATGAATAAGGATAGAACAAGATTGAAACAACACTTTGTTAGTGGATACAGCAATGTTAACAGGTGTAAGCCATAGCCAACTATCTTTCATGATTAGATGAGAGAGTTACTAAAGTGTACAAAATTTTAAAAAAAGTGATAGGAGAAAAAAAAGACGAAAGATTTATAAAGATTCTGTTTGATAAAAGATAGCGTGAGTCCATCATTGTACCAGATTCAAATGATGATACAATATATCCTCCAAATTGTCAAACTCAAGATAAGAGACATGAATAGGAAAGTTGTAAGAGTCAAAAATGTAGAATGATATAAAGAGTAAATTTGGATATTCCAACGTTCTAGAAGTGGGGAACTAGAAGTTGAAGTGGCAGTGCATAGAAAGATAAGAGTAAAAGCATTACAAGAATGTTAGAACATACAGTTAAATGTATGACAATTCATATTTAGTAACATGTAGAACTGAAAAGTCGAAGCTGAAGACTATCAAAGGCATGTTTGAAAATGTTAAAGAGAAAGTTGATCAAGTTATAACCAAATACAAGTTTTTCAATGTTATTCCGATGAATACTACAAAAAGACAATATCTACAATATATCCTTGATGTAGCAGTCAAAAAAGATATAAAAGTAAAAGTACCAACTGATTATAATATAATGAACAAGTATCACCATAAAAAATAAAAAAAACTACATTGACAACTTGAAACAACAATGACAAGCCTATAGGATCACTATTATATGTGATGATTGAACAAATACTATTAGAAAACAAATTATCAATTTTATAGTTTATTGTAATGGCTGCATAATTTTTTTTAAAGTTCATTAATACGAGATCATAGATACCTTTATAAGCAAATAATGAAAGTCATTAAGGAAGTAAAGCTGTCAATTGTGTTTTAGATTGTCACCGACAATGATAGTAATTTAAAAAAGACCAATGAAAAAATCATGTCCAAATATCCTATCTATTGGACACCATATGCTACTCACTGCATTGATATGATACTTAAAGACTTTGGTAGAACAAAATTAATGGAGAAAACTGTTAGAGAAACAAAGGTTAGAATAAACTTTATTTACAACCACTTCTAGCTATTGGCCTTTATGAAGTCACTCAAGTATTATGGTGACTTAATGCGGCCAAGAATTACTCGATTTGTAACAAATTACATTATTTTCTAATCAATGATTGATAAAACAAGAAACTAAAGTATATATTTAATTCACAAGTCTGGTATAAAGATCATGAGAGTAATACTCCAATTGGTAGGAGAATAAACTTTATACTTAATAACTATTTTTTTTGGGAGGACGTTCGAAAGTGTAAACATAATGAAGTCGATTTCAAAGGTCCTTCGATTGGTAGATAGTGATTAGAAGCTTACAATAGGTTTCTTATATAAAACAATTTAGTTAATGAAAGATATTGTAAAAGATGCAACATACAGAAGTTTAAAGAGATACTTGAAGATTATCGAAGAACGATAGTCCAACATGTTTCTTCACTCTCTACATGAAGCTAGTAAGTAGTTTGATATATAGATTCATATTTGTTATAATTATGTTTATATTATAATTGACTACTTAATGAGTTTTCTTTATCAATGTAGCCTACTATCTGAACTCACAGTTCCAATACGATCATGAACTCAAGAATCGTATTAATTTACTATCTTCTATGAGAATGATGATAAAGAAATTGAAATCAAATGTGGACATTCAAATACAAACCTTGAATGAAATTAAATACTTTAAGAACTAAATGTTTGAATTTAAAGATCCTTAAGTAATTCGTGGTCGTACTTCAATGACTCCAAGTAATGATTTAAAAATTATTTATTTTATTTCGTAATATTACATCATAATATAGATAATAAACTAATAATCTAATATCATATTTCATATGAATGATAGATGTTGAATGAAACAAATGCTCCAAATTTGAGAAAAATTGCAATAAAGATTTTATCTCAAACTACCTCAACTTCAAGATGTGAAAGAAATTGAAGCATATTTAATCTTATTCTTACAAAAAGAAAAAACAGATTAGAAACTCAAAATGTAAATGAACTTGTAATTGTACACTATAACATGAAACTGAAAATGAAACATAAGAGAGAGAGAAGATAAGAACCACTTCGACCCAATTAATTTGGTATATATATACAATGAAGATTAAAATGAGGATCCTATACTTGAATGGTTGCAAGAAAATAAACAATCAGTATTAGACAAAGAACAAGATAAACTGAGCTCAAGAATTACTAATGAAATGGACATTTATGTTGAAGAATACATTAATTCATCAAAACATTTCCATAGTAAAACTCCAAATTTAAGTGATGAGAGTTATACAGACGATTCTTCGCAACCACTAAACAATGATGAAGGCGGTGACAGTGGATATGTAGCTTAACCTCAAATTAAAGACCTACGAGAAGTTCTTTTACACAATAAGATCAATTCACACATGTCATGCAAGATTAACATCATAAAGCCCGACAACCATTAAGACATGATCCTTTGCGATGTCATTATAAAAGAAAATCTCGTGAAGACAATAAAATAATCTCGTGATGTCATACTAGGAAAAGTTTATTAAAGTCACTTAATTCTCTGAATATTCATGATTCTACAAACTCTTATGACTACAGCTCTTTTGAAGATTATTCTTATAGCCAATCAAATTCTACTTCTAAAAACGAATGGAAGAGAACTTTATCTTCTTATGTTTCTAACCAACAAAGTAAATGAATTTTGCTATCGAATTTGAGGTTCTCTCCACAACATGTAATTGTTCCATGACATTTAATATATTTGGTATTCCATAACATAATGGTAACCACAACGTAGTTGAACAAGAAGAAGATTTTGATAAGCTAAAGCATTCTTTCTGGTCTTAAGTATATGTGAGATAACTTTTATTAGCAATTTTATTTTTAAAGATTTATTAATCATTTTTACATATTATTTATGCTTTAAAATATGTGAATTAAGTCCATATAGTATAATTCAATATGATACATGTTTAAAGAGTTAATTTAAGTAGTCTTAAATGTAGATTAATATTTATTTTAGTTTATCCTAGAATTTCAAAGTAAAATTCAAAATTTTTTGACCATTTCCATAAACTTCCGTAAATTTACCATGTATGTGCCAACATTTCCACCAATGTTCAACACATTTCCTAGACCGACGTTTAGAACTTTGCTTGCAATACAAAGTCACCATGTTGCCATGATTATGAAGTCCGCCAATTTAGCATAATACATGCTACAACCACTGTATACCAATTAACAACAAAAAAGAGCATTTAGATCATAAGAAGACATTTACATATAGTAACAATGGGCTACAAATAGAATAATCATTCTATCATTTGTGTGACTTCAAATTTTCAAGAGCACAAGAAGTACATTGTAAAATTTCTTGGACAAATAACATATTAACATCTTGGACCTCCTCAAGGACAATAAGCATCATTTCACTAGGAAATGATTTAAAATAAAAACCTCATCTAATTAAAGTAGAGCTACTATACATATCAATATTTTAGAAAAAAAAATAGCATGAAAAATAATCATTCTATCATTTATGTGATTTCAAATTTTCAAGAGCTCGAGAAGTACATTGTAAAATTTCTTGGACAAATAACATATTAACATCTTGGACTTAAGGACAATAAGCATCGTTTCAATAGGAAATGATTTAAAATAAAAACCTCATCTAATTAGAGTAGAGCTAATATAAATATCAATATTTTAGAAAAAAATAGCATGAAAAATAAATAATTTCACTCAGATCACAAACCAACCTTCCAGATGAAATGCAAGCTCAAATTTTGATCCACCCCACATTTGACTAGAATATTTATGTTCGAATACAAATGGAGGTATTCAATAACCGGCATGTTATTATCAGACATGAAAGGATGAAATTGAAACTCAAAATATAAAATCACACATTGTTATATTAAAGAGAACCAGTATGTATTAGCTGCCTAGAAAAGCAAACTACATTTCAAAATAGATAAGCAAAACTAGGATCTTAAAAATAGAGTACCTGAATCTTAACAATTCGCTGCCTAATAATAAGGAATTCCTTTCTCCCCTTCCATCCTCGGAACTTATTTTGTATTCGTACAGCAGCCATATGCTGGCCTGTCTTTGTCCCTTTGCTAGATAAATGTGAAAGAGCATGTTCCTGGGAGATTCCAAATTTATAATCCTCATATTGTGATACCTCTTTTCTTTGAAAGGATTGGACTCTGAAAACTTGATGAATACGAGCAGCAGCTTGTACAGCAGTGCGGACAGCATCAAGTGAGTTTTTCAGTGGATCACCCTCTCTATAGTTGAGAGCATGTCTTTCTGCAGCATCTTCAGACGCATTTATATCAGAAATACCCGAAATATTACTTTCTCCTGACTGCTTCAAGGTGAGCATTGATAGATGGGAAGTTAAAGAAGTTTTTGCCAGAAAACCAGCAATTCCTTTGTGCCCATTGTTCGAAGCCAAATCCGATGGTGTTCTACCAGAAAGGAACTCGGGAGTTGGATCTGTTACTAATCCTGAAGCTGCTCCCAAGGATATAAGGGCAACCACTGTGCTTTCCCTAAAATTACCAGAATGTTACATGGATATCCTGTAAATATTAAGTTGTAGAATAACCGACACGACAAGGGATGTTACCTTCCACAAGATGCTGCCCAGTGAAGAGCAGTCCATCCATGAGCATCTCGGAAATTGATGTTGACACCTGCAACTATTATTGGTGCAATAGCCCAATCATAACCAAGGGCAGCAGCTAAGTGGATTACACCCTGACCCTCATTGTCAAGAATATTGGGGCCTTTACCATCTTCAGCTACTTTGTGAATAAGCCATGTATGCAGCTTTTCTTTCAGCAGTGTTTGTTGTAAATGATCCTTCGCTGCTTTGTCAGGGAAAAACTCTTCCTCGGACCCACCTTCAGTTCCCATTAGCAATGAACTGATCTTATTGCAGATATGAGATTTCTCATTGTCCATGGGAGGAGTCTCAAGATGACCAAGAGATCCATCAGACAGAAACTTCACCAGGCGTATGTATAAAATCTCATTCAAGCTTTCACTATAAGGTTCCAAAGTCAGCAAACATTGAGCATTTTTGTCTCGATATTCAAACTCCCGCACTTCACTACATGCTAGCCTGTTAGAGCAGGTTATATAGAACGGAACCCTTCCAGGTTTACGTGGGGGGGCATGGCACTGGAGAATGCCATCAGCTAAAATCTCGGCTGGAACTTCTACTTCCCCAAGCATACACGACCATTTGCACTTGTCAACATCATTTCTATTCTTCAAGAACGTACCAGTGATTACAACCTGCTTGAAATAATGTTTTTTTTAATCAACAATCATAAGGAGGAATATTACAAACCTCTCATTTATATATGTTAAATTTGTTTCTGTAAAAAAAATTATGGCATGTTTTTCGCTAAAATTTTAATGTCGCGAACTTTACAAAAAGATACTATAAACAAGATGGGAAAGTGCATACCCACATACCTTAGTGCCTGATTCTGAAAATGCCCAGCCTGGTGAAAAGTCAATAATGCTGAAAAGCTGGTCTTGGGAAAGTGAGGGGCTCAATAAATATGTGTCCACATGATCTTGATCGGACAAAGTAGAACCATTGACTACACTTTCAGCCTCTACTGCATCCCAGTAGATTCCAGAAGTGGACTGCATTTGTGAGTCACCTACTTCTCCAAGTTCTTTGCTCATCCACCTTGAGAAGCTGTCATGTTTCTGTAAACCTTTGTCTCCTTCTGCATTAGGGAAATCTAGTGATAGTTGCTTTAGAAGTGAATAATACTTGGATTTTCCTTCTTTAACTGGAGTTTTTCTAACGTCTACGTTAGAGGTGACAAGAGAACCTCCTTCTGGATCAGTAAACTATATAGAAAACAAAAGTAATATAAGAAAATATCTCCAGATGTTTTTTTTTCTATAGGATTAAGCATTCAGTAGAGAATCAAAGCCAAGAACCAGATGTGAGAGCGAAATAAACATGAGTTCCATTTTACTAATATTTCTGCAATTTCACAAATACTACATAAAACTCATAAACAGCTATCTGATTAGGTAAAAATCTACCCAACAAATGTGACTGTGCTCTCATACACCAGTAATGCTGAAAACAAATGGTTTTAATAATTGATTACAAATATGTAGTGTTTACATAAATGCCTTTGTGTATGAGTCCTTTTTCCCCCTTGAGCATGCATCATACAAGATTAACTTCCATCATCTCAACCTTTGTATAGCAAAAGACTTTTTTCAAACAAATACGCCCATATAGTAAACATGCTTGTGTATGTGTAACTACACACAACCATCCACAAAAAATATGGCCATTTACTTATTTAAATATCTAATCCCTAACACGCTCTTCCTTTCCCATCAACAATTAACATAAATATATGGGCATGATCTGGCACAGTGGCACTATTCCATGGATAAGATGGGTGACCATTTCACATCCAGTCTCTATAGGAAGCAATTATGCTTTTTTGGCAAAAAAAATAAATTAATCCATCATAATTAGCCAATAAAAGACATAACAACTATCTGATGAGGAAAAGACCTATGCCCAACAATACGATTGGTGCACCACACCAATATGGTGCATAAATGCCTTTAGGTATGCAAACTCCAACTTTTCACCTCAGGCATGCAACATGTGCATAATGGAAGATTCATTTCCATCATATTAGCTTTTCAATAGCCATGATTTTTTTACAAGTAAGCCCCTGTAGTAAACTTGCTTGAAATGCATATTAACAAACACTCCACTCCAAACATGGTGCATAGCTTGACTCAGATTTTTCTGAATGTCTGCTTATGCAAGAGAAATTGATTCAAACCTAAACAAGTAAAAAAAAAAAGGGAAATGTCATGGAAGAAACAAGGATAATGTTTGATGAGACTTTTATGAGATATCTTGTCAGTTCATGGCTCACTTTTTGTGATGCAAATGTCACTGTATTTCTGATAATATTTACAAGGCCTAATAAAAAATCACAGAATCATGTTAGAGGCGCATTTAACTAGTTTTTGTCACAAGGAGAAAATAATTGAAGGCGATCACCGATAAGTGATAATGGCAGTGATTTCACCAAGCACAAACCATGGTACCGAACATCGGTCCATGTTGGTACCGAACATCGGTCCGTGTCGGCGACATTTCACCAACAAGTGTCGGAATCTCAGTTTAAAGACACGATAAGTAGGGGTATATCTCAGTTTACCTGATTTCGAGCGTGTGTCAGTGCCAAGTCGACTCATGTTGACCGTGTCAGCCGACACGTCGAGTTTTCAACACAGTTCCAACCCATGTTGTCCGACACGTGTATAATTTGATACTGACACACCCCCTTTTCAATCTGCTACTTATCTCTTTTCTTCCTCCTATTCTTCTTCTTCTACAGTGGAACTAGCTACTGTTTTCATCTCATGAAGCATTATTCAAGCGTTTTTGGAAGGATTCTTCAAGGATACTCTAAAAGTATGGCCAGCTGCTTTACTTTTATCTTTTCTCCCTCTTTTCAAGGATTTTCGAGGATTCTTCATGAGTTTTTCATGAATTCTTCATGGATAAATAGATCTCTACTCATCTTCAAGGTTTTTTATGATTTCTTCAAGCGTTTTTCAAGGATATTGCTTATTTATTTGATTTTACAGCAAATAGGGAGTTTTTCTTTTTTGCTTTAGTTTTCAATTAAATCTACCATAAAAATACATAGATCTAAGGTTTTTGTATATTATATTTTTATTTCTTCATATTTTTTTTGTATTTTAATGTTAACTTGAAAATCAGTAAATCGATAAATAAAGGTTAACAAAAACATAAAATCAGTAAATATACCCTAATAAAGGTAAAAAAATTAGAAAATCTGTAAATCTAACCTAATAAAGGTAAAGATCAGAAATATTTCGAAATTTTATAAGAAATAATTTTAAGTGTACAAATTATTAAATAAAATATCGCAAAATTTTGTAAAAATTACAGAAATTTTAAAAAATAAGGAAACATATCTTAAATGCATGAGTATTTTTTTTCATATAATTAAACTTATTTAGCTTTTTATTTTCAATCTTCATAAACTCATTAAACTCGTCTTCAAGGCTTTTTCAAGGATTTTGATTATTTATTTGACTTTACAGCAAATAAGGAGCTTTTTTATGTTTTTGTTTTAGTTTTCAATTAAATCTACCATAAAAATACATAGATATTAGGTTTTTGTACATAATATTTTTATTTCTTCATTTTTTTTTCATATAATTAAACTTAGTTAACTTTTTGTTTTCAGTCTTCATAATGTCGAATTCTGATAAATCTCAACATGATGGAAGTGACAATGAAGAAAGATTTACTAGATCTGATTCAAGATGGTTGTATAAATATGTTGTCAAAAACGACAAACAGAAAACAGACTGTAGGTACTGTAGAAAGAAAATGAGGAATGGAGGTATTACAAGAATGAAGCAACATCTTCTTAGTGGATACAGTAATGTCAGCAGTTGCAAGTTATGCTTAATAGTCATTCGTGATCAGATAAGAGAGTTACTAAAAGACACACAATTAAAGAGAAGTGAGGACGAAAAGAAATGAAAGATTTAAGAAGATTTTGTTTGATGAAGGAGAGCATGAAGCTATTATTGTACCAGATTCAGAAGATGATACAGTGTATCTTCTAGATTGTCAAACTCCAGATGAGAGAGATATATAGGAGAGTTGTAATAAAGTCAAGAAAAGAAGAATAGTATAGAAAACAAATTCAAATATTCTATCGTACTGAAAGTGTTAGGGGAAGCGAAAATGAAAGTGACAATGACAGTGCACAAAAAGAAAAGGGTAAAGGCATTGCAAGAATGTTTAGAACATATAGTCAAAGGTACGATAATCTAAATTCAGTGACATATAGAAATGAAAAATTGAAGCAGAAGACTATTAAATGCATGTTTAGAAATAGTAGGGAGAAAATTAATTAAACTGTGACCAAATATATGTTTTTCAATGCTATTACAATAAATACTATAAAAGGACCATATTTACAACATATGCTTGATGTAACGGCCACAGAAAGTACGAAAGTAAAAACATTATAATGAATAAGAATCTTAGATCAGAAAAAAAAGAATTAGAAAACTACATTGACAAAAAAATGACAATGACCACCTTATGAGATCACTATTATGTATAATGATTGGACAAACACTACCAGGAAACAGATTATCAACTTCATGGTATACTTTGATGGCCGCACAATTTTTTAAAGTCCATTGATACTTCTGATGTTATCAGAGACCATAAATATCTCTATAAGCAAATAATAGAAGTCATTAAGCAAGTGAGACCATCAAATGTGGTTTAGATTGTCATCGATAATGACAGTAATTTCAAAAAAGTCGGTAAAAAAATCATGTCCAAGTATCCTATCTATTGGACACCATGTATTGCTCACTATATTGATTTGATACTCAAAGACTTTGGTAGGACAAAGTTTGTGGAGAAGACTATTATAGAAGTAAATGTTGTAATAAATTTTATTTACAATCACTCCTACCTATTGGCCTTTACAAGGTCACACGAGTGTTGTGATGGTAACTTGATTTGACCTAGAGTTACTCGATTTGCAACAAATTACATTGCTCTTCAATTAATGATTGATAAAAGGAACAAACTAAAGCACATGTTTAATTCACAAATCTGGTATAAATATCATAAGAATGATACTCCAATTCGTAGAAAAATACACTCTATAATTAATAGTCAGTTTTTTTAGGAAGATGTTTGAAAGGTAGTGAGTATAATGAAGTTGGTTTCAAAGATTCTTCGCTTGGTGGATGGTAATTAAAAACCTACAATGAGTTTCTTATATGTAAACATTCAAATAAAAACGTTGAATGAAATTAAATACTTTAGAAACTAAATGTTTGGATTTAGATATCCTCAAGCAATTCGTGGTTGTACTTCAATGACTTCAAATAAGGATTTGTATATTATTTATTTTATTTACATCATAATATGAGTAATAAACTAATAATCTAATATAATATTTCAGGTGAATAGTGAATGCTAAATGGAATAGATGTTCTAAATTAAAAAAGAATTACAATAAAGATTTTATCTCAAACTGCAAAAAAATTAGAGCACATTTAATCTTATCCATACAAAAAGAAGAAATAGATTGGAAACTCAAAGATTAAATGATCTCGTATTTTTGCATTGTAATATGAGGCTAAGAATGAAACATATCATAGAAGGAGAAAATAAAGATCACTTTGATCCAATTGGTTTGGCATATATATATAATGAAGATCCTATACTTGAGTGGTTGTAAAAAAATGGACAACCAATACTATATACAGAATAAGGTAAGACTAAGCTCAAGAATTACTACTAAAATAGACATTAACGTTAAAGAATACATCAGTTCATCTGAGCATTCTCGTAGTAAAATTCCAAACTTAGATGATGACAATGATACCCTTATAATCACTAGATGATGATGAAGATGGTGATAGTAGATATACAACTCCTAGAACTAAAAACCTACGAGGAAAAAGTCAAATACCACTTAGCACATTCACAGGAGAAGATGAATTCACACGTGCCACGAAGGATAAACATCATGAAGCTTGACAACCATCAAAACCTAATCATTTGTCGTATCATTATAAAAAAAAACCTCGTGAAGACACAACAAAGGATTCAGATTTTTAAAATAGTCATACTAGGAAAAGTTTATTAGAGTCACTTGATTCTCTGAATATCCATAATTCTACAGACCTTTATGACTATAGTTCATATGAAGATCATTTTTATGGATAATCAGATTATATTTCTGAAAGTAAATGGACGAGAACTTCATCTTCCTATATGTCAAGCTAATAAAGTGAATAGGATATGAACTTCATCTTCAATTATACACCACCACAAATAGAATATGAGCAATAACCTTATCAAGGTCCTCCAAGTCAAAATTACTTCCCCCAACAGCCTCAACAAGTATTTATTACACAGTATCCACTAATAGGGTTCTTGATTTGACTACAAATATCAAATTATCACCATTATACTATGGAATACCAAACATATTATAGCCATATGTTTTGAAATAACCATGTATTATGGAAGAAATCCCAAATTCAACAGCAAATTTATCGTAACCACAACATAACTGAACAACAAGATAATATTGATGAACCAAGGCATTCTTTTTAGTATTAAGCATATATGAGGTAACTTTTATGAGTACTTTTGTTTTTAAATATTTATTAAGTATTTTTACACATTATTTATGTTTCAGAATATTTGTATAAAGTCCATATAGCGTATTTCAATATGATACACATTTTGAAAGTTGATCTAAGTAGTCTTAAATGTAGATTATTGTTTACTTATTCTAGAGTTTCAAAGCAAAATTCGAAGATTTTTGATCAATTATATGAACTACTGTAAATTTACCATGTTTCCACCAACAGTTCTACCAATATCTAATACGTTTTCTATTTTCGATGTTTGGAGCCATGGCACAAACTGAGAACATATTTGGAGCCTCATGCAGAAAATATAGAATAATCATGCTAATGTTATAATGAGAAAACAACCTAATCACTACTATCTAAAATTCCCAACAATTTTGGTAACAGGCCAGCTGATATTATATTGTTCTCTGGACAAAGTCCAGAATTCCAGGTCTTCAGATGGCCCTAGATACTAAAGATTAAACATAGTATTGTGATATTGCTGTTGCATACGTTACTAATATTAATGTAGAAATGACTTGAATATATGTTCTGAAAGAAGAAAAGAAAAATAATAATAATAATAACTCAGGTTGTGGAGGCACTGTTCCCGGACGCGGGTTTTTTACCTGCTCTTCCTGATCGCAGCTGTTTGGAGGACGCAGGGAGCTCGTTCGCGAATGATCGGAGTTTCTCCGTCACGTCCGCTCGTCTGCTCCTTGATCTGCTCGCCTTTGTTCCTCGATCCGCGCGTCTGTTCTCCCAATCACGTCTGCTCCGTGCATCCACGCGTCCCCTCAACACGTCTGTTCTTCCGCTGTGTCTGCTCCGCGCATCCACGCGTCCCCTCAATGCGTCTGTTCTTCCGTCACGTCTACTCCGCGCATCCACGTGTCCCCTCAACGCGTCTGTTCTTCCGCTGCGTCTGCTCCGCACACCCACACGTCCGCTCCGCGCAGCCGTTCATCTACGCACTTGCTCACCCGCCTCCCTCTACTACTATATAAGGAGGAGGCAGGGTCGGAGCTTTAGTTGTGTGACGGGGACATCTTTCTTCCTCTGGCTTCCTCATCTGGGATATTCCATCTGGTTTCAGTTATTGTCAACATCTGTTCTTTTGTCTCGTTGACTCTGAGAAGTTGCTGCTATTCTGTTGCTGCTACTGATAGAAATTTCATATTGAAATTTCTGCGATTTGTACAAGAGTTATACTCTTGGTCTGAACTGTATTATTTTGAAGAATAGTGATACCTATCTGCCCTGCCCGTGGACGTAACCCTTTTCTTAGGTGAACCACGTAAATTTGTGTGTCTGCTTTATTTCTGTTCTTCATTTTATTTTCTTGTTGAACTAATCCTTAAACTTAACAAGTGGTATCAGAGCCAAGTTGAGTTTTAGTTAACAGAAAATACCATGTCTTCACATACTGTTAAAGTGGAGAAATTTACCGGAAAGAACAGCTTCAGTTTATGACAAATCAAAATACGGGCGCTCCTTAAACAACAAGGAATCTGGACTCCGTTGCTGAAGGAAACACCAGTTGGGGTCAATAATGTCGAGTTGACAGCGTAAGAAGAAAAGACGCATTCAACAATATTACTTTGTCTTGTAGATGAGGTAATAATAGAGGTTGCAGATGAAGAAACTACTGCTGGATTATGGTTAAAGTTGGAAAGTCTATACATGACTAAATCTTTAACCAATAAGCTCCTTCTCAAGCAACGTTTATTCTCCCTTAAGATGAAGGAAGGTACGTCTCTCAAAGAGCATCTTGATCATCTTAATACTATTCTTATGGAATTAAGAAGTATTGAAGTAAAGGTTGATGATAAAGATGCTGCTCTGTTATTGTTAGTATCATTACCTCAATATTTTGAAAATTTTGTCGAATCCTTTGTGATTGGAAAAGATTCAATTTCTTTAGAGGAGGTGAGAACTTGTCTCCACACAAGAGAATTGCGGCATCTAACTTCAACTTCAGATGGAGAGATGACGGGCCTTTCTACCACTTTTGACAAAAACCGTGGTAGGTCAAACTCAAGAAGTTTTGACAAGAAAGGAAAGAAGAAAGGTAAATCTCAAGGTAGAGTAAATCCTCGAGATATCTGTAATTACTGTAAGGAACCGGGGTATTGGAAGAATAATTGCCCTAAAAAGAAGTCAAAAATGCCTTCTGCCTCTACTGCACAGGAAGAGACTGCCTCTGAAGCCGATGTTGGCTTTACTGTTTCAGATTCTTCTCTTTCTTCAGATCATTGGATTCTTGATTCGGAGGCATCACACCATATGACCCCAAATCAAGAATGATTTTCTTCTTATAAATCAGTTAATGGAGGTATTGTTACTGTAGCCAATGATGCACAATGTAAAGTTGTTGGTATTGAATCTGTAAGGATCCAAATGTATGACGGGACGGTGAAAACTATCTCTGAAGTACGTCAGGTTCCAGATCTTGGGAAGAATCTTATCACTTTGATCACTCTTGATGATAAGGAATTCTGTTACAAAGGAGGATGTGGAGTCCTTCAGGTAAGCAAAGGATCACTTGTAGTGATGAAAGGACTCAAGCAAGGACTGTTGTATATCCTTAAAGGCTCGACAGAAGTTCAAACTGCTGTTGTAGTATCCTCAACTGAGCTGCTCCACAAATCAAAGATATGACATATGCGTCTTGCTCACTTAAGTGAGAAGGGGATGCAAACTCTGCAACGCCAAGGTCTCTTAGAAGGACTCAAGAATATCAATCTTGATTTTTGCGAGCACTGTGTCTTTGGTAAGCAGAAAAGAGTCAAGTTTGGTCCAGCTGAAAGGAATACGAACGGCAAACTTGACTACATCCATGCCGACTATTGGGGACCAACGAAAACTCCTTTTTTGAGGAATTCTAGATTCTTCCTATCCATTATTGATGACTTCTTAAGAATGACTTGGGTGTTTCTCATGAAACACAAAGAAGATGCTTTCGTCAACTTCAAGGAATGGAAAGTCTGATTGAAAACCAGACTGATCAGAAAATCAAGGTTCTACGAATAGATAATGGCCTTGAGTTCTGCAATAATGCTTTTGATTCTTTGTGCAGAAACACAGATGTCTTTTGGGCAGAAGCAATTCATACTACGTGTTTTATTACTAATAGATCTCCATCGTCTTCCATTCAGATGAAGACTCCCTATGAAGTTTGGACAGGTAAACAGGCAGATTATTCTAAATTAAGAGTTTTTGGGTGTCCTGTGTATTTTCATGTAAATGAAGGCAAACTTAAGCCAAGAGCAAAGAAAGGTGTCTTCATGGGCTATGGATATAGAGTAAAAGGATACAGGGTATGGGCTCCTCTGTTGCACAAAGTTATACTTGCAAGAAGTGTAACTTTTGATGAAGAATCTATGCTACGGGAAGAAAAACCTGTTGCTGAAATTTCTGATCCTTCCTCAAGTAGCATTTCAGATGATCAAGTGAAATTTCAGCTGTCTTCTTCTCAATTAATCCAAATGGTGAAGAAGATGAAATTGAAGGGCCAGAAGCTGAAACAGATATTTCTATAGGGATGGAACAGCCATAACTCTTTAGAAGTATAGCTATAGACAGGCAAAGAAAGGAAGTTCGACCACCTATAAGGTTAGGTTTTGAAAATCTAACAGCTTTTGCCTTGCAGGTGACTGATGAACTTGGCTCAGAAGAACCATCATCATATCAAGAAGCCATAAACAATAAAGAAGCTTCACAATGAATGATGGCAATGCAAGAAGAGATGGAATCTCTTCGATCTACCCAAACCTGGTCTCTGAAAAAAGCACCAGAGAAGAGAAAAATAATCGACTGTAAATGGGTGTTTAAAAGGAAAGCTGATCCTGAAGCTGCAGGTCGCATCAGATTTAAAGCACGTCTAGTTGCAAAGAGCTTCAACCAAGTTGAAGGAGTAGATTATACTGAGATACTCTCTACTGTTGTGAGGCATACATCGATCAGAGTCTTGTTAGCAATTGTAGCTCTACAAGACTTAGAGTTGGAGCAACTAGACGTCAAAACCGCTTTTTTACATGGAGATTTAGAGGAAAATATCTTGATGTGTCAACCGGAAGGATTCCAAGATCTTTCCAAACCATAATTTGTATGCAAGTTGAAGAAGTCTTTATATGGACTCAAACAGTCTCCAAGGCAGTGGATTGATACTATCATGAAGTCAACACGACTCTTGTGTTTATGTTAGGAAGTGTTCCGATGGCTTTTGGGTTTACTTACTTTTATATGTAGATGACATACTCATTGCCTCTAAGTAGAAAAGTGAAATTCAGAAACTAAAGTCTCTTTTAAGTTCAGAATTTGAAATGAAGAATTTAGGTACTGCCAAGAAAATTTTGGGAATGCAGATTTTCAGAAATAGAGAACAAAAGAAATTGTTCTTATCTCAGCAAGACTACATACAGAAAATTTTGTCAAAATTCAGAATGGATAGCTCCAAACCTACAGATACTCCTTCTGCTCCAAGTGTTCACTTCTTTTCTTCTATGTCACCTCAAATAGATGATGAAACAGAAGACATGAGTAAGACTCCATAAGCTAGTGCAGTCGGGAGTCTAATATATGCCATGGTATGTTCTGGGCCTGATATAGCACATGCTGTAAGTGTTGTTAATCATTTTATGTGTAATCCAGGGCGAGAACAGTGGCAAGCTGTAAAACGAATTTTCAGGTATCTTAAAGGATCCATTAACCAGGGTCTAAGATATGGAAATAGTGATGATTGCCTTATCAAAGGCTATTCTGACTCAGATTTTGGAGCAAATAGGGACACTAAAAAGTCTATGACTTGCTATGTGTTTACGGTGGGAAATTCAGTGGTGAGCTGGAAGGCATCTCTTCAACCAATAGTCACATTGTCATCCACTGAGGCTGAATATGTTGCAATGACGGAGGCTGTAAAGGAAGGTATTTGGCTAAAAGGTTTGCTTGGTGATTTTGACTTACATCAAAATTCTATTGACATTTTCTGTGATAACCTTAGTTTCATCTGTTTAGCCAAGGATTATGTCCATCATGAAAGGACTAAACATATTGACATAAGGTATCACTTTATCCGAGGTAAAAAGAGGGTAAAATTTGCTAAAATCGCTACTGAAGATAACCCTACAGATTTTTTTTCACCAAAGCTGTTCCAGAGAGCAAGTTTGTCCACTGCTTAAATTTGCTCTTTATCTGTGATCGTATCTAGATCAATTTTGTTCAGCAGAACGAATATTCAAGTCAAGGTGGAGATTTGTAGAAATGACTTGAATATATGTTCTGAAAGAAGAAAAGAAAAAATAATAATAATAACTCAGGTTGTGGAGGCACTGTTCCCGGACGTGGGTTTTTTACCCGCTTTTCCTGATTGCAGCTGTTTGGAGGATGCAGGGAGCTCGTTCGCAAATGATCGGAGTTTCTCCGTCGCGTCTGCTCGTTTGCTCCTCGATCCGCTCACGTCTGCTCCTCGATCTGCGCGTCTGTTCTCCCGATCGCGTCTACTCCGCCCATCCACGCGTCCCCTCAATGCGTCTGTTCTTCCGTCACGTCTGCTCCGTGCATCCATGCGTCCCCTCAATGCGTCTATTCTTCCGCTGCATCTGCTTCGCACACCCACACGTCCGCTCCACGCGTCCGTTCATCTGCGCATCCGTTCTTCTACGCACCTGCTCACCCGCCTCCCTCTACTGCTATATAAGGAGGAGGCAGGGTCGGAGCTTTGGTTGTGTGACGGGGACATCTTTCTTCCTCTGGCTTCTTTGTCTGGGATATTCCATTTGGTTCCAGTTATTGTCAACATCTGTTCTTTTGTCTCGTTGACTCTGAGAAGTTGCTGTTATTCTGTTGCTGCTACTGGTAGAAATTTCATATTGAAATTTCTACGATTTGTACAAGAATTATACTCTTGGTCTGAGTTGTATTATTCTGAAGAATAGTGATACCTATCTGTCCTGTCCGTGGGACGTAGTCCTTTTCTTGAGTGAACCACGTAAATTTGTGTGTCTGCTTTAATTCTGTTCTTCATTTTATTTTCTTGTTGAACTAATCTTTAAACTTAACAATTAAACACCTCAAACAAAACATGCAATCATGCTAAAATCAAGATTCTACTTATTTATTAGTCACAAGGAGAAAACACAAGGCGTTCATAAGTAAAGTCCAATAAAAGTGGCCCGACTAAGGACAGTTATCCACTAGACCATCTAAACAAGCTTGACACTACCTCCTAAGCTCTCATAGATCTGGAGCAAATGTTACTAGAGGTTAGACTTAGTTGTCGTCACAATGAGATACTAAAAGAAGGAAATATAAAAAGAATCAAGAATTTTACCTGCAAATTGCAACAAAAGACATACACTTGTAAACATTATTATTGGGCAGGATGACAATATATAAAATGCACTACTTCTCTTTAATTGCATCATATCTATTCTATAGGTCATGGTAATGTCTAGAAAACATCAAATAATTTCACCATACGCCAATGCAGAATCTGCAGATCATTTCCTCCAATAAATATTTTCCATTTTGTACACCTGGGACCTGGGGGAAAAGGTTGTGCAGCTCTGTTTGTCTTAAAAGTTACTTCCTTACCCTTGCTTAATTCTCATTTGGTCCCTAAACGTTTTTTTTCCAGTAACAATATCAATGAAAGATTATAGATTTTCCTTCCATTAAAAATGTTTTAAGTTAGTGCATTTCTACAGGAAAAGTATACCTGCCATTCTGCTTCACCTTGTGCAGCAGCAGGATCCTGTTCATCAAGAACATTTGGGATGCCTTCCACATCAATAGAAGGAAGAGAAGGTGGGAAAGATGCACCATGGTATCCATCTTTGTAGTTCTCCATGACTTCCTCCCATGATGTCAAGTCAGTTTGTGTTCTATGTCCGTTAAAAGTAAATCCAGTGCGAGTTCCATCAAAATATTTAGTTAAATCCTCTTGATCAACATAAAAGAGATTTGATTCAGGAGCCACAATCCTCTGACCTTGGTACGTTCCTGATATATTATTCAGAACTCACTTTGATTAGGATGCACATGATAACAGTACAAAATGGGAGAAAAGGCAGTGAGTGTGGCTGACCTTGTGTATGTTGTGGCTGAACTGGAAGTTGAGGTACTAGGATGTCAGCATCCGTCAAGGCATTGGCATTGAGCTCGAGCAACTCAGCGAGAGGGTTGTATCTGGAGCTTGCTTGAAAATCTGCTGCACCGAATTTCGCTTTAGATACACTGAAAGAAACGATGCATGATCGAAATATGAATCAGCAACTATTGTTGGTGGGTGTAACAGCTTCTGTTACTCTGAGATCCCTTTTTAATTTTACATGATGCCTAAACTAGTATAGAAAATTGAACAAAAAATATACCTGGTTCAGCATCTTCATATTCTGGTGTTTGTGCACTGTTTAGGCTTCCAACAGTTGTCACTAGTGAAGCCCTTTGATTATTACTTTCTAGAGAATTTGAAGCAGAAGGACTCTCACAGTGAACAGGTTGAGCAACTTCTTCAATATCCCTGGAGCGATTATAGCTTTCTTTGTTCTGGTAAGCAACATAATTTCACAAAGTTTAAAAAAATAATACTAATATAATTAGTAACAAATTATGTTAGGTACTAGTAATTTGCAATAACAAGAGCACTAGTTCTTCCATAAAAAAAAACTAGTGTTGAGCTAGCTAGCATCAGCATCACAGATTTTATGGCTGGACCACACAGTATATTTATAACCAGAACTCCAGAAGCTAGTGCATAATATGACTGCATTCCAAGGTTAATAAGGCTGGCACCTAGGTGCATCATTGGTGATAGGACTGCTGGGCATTTTAATGCCCGGCCAGTCTGTGTGTCTGTCTGATCCAGAACCAGATCTGGCAGGATCCAACTCCTTAGTTTGAAAAAATAGAGAAGGGAAGGCAGCAGTTTGTGCCCTACCCGACTGTTGCTCCTCCCATTGGCTGCTGCTCCTCCATCCAACCTCCAATGACAACTCTGACCAGGTCCTTACCTCCAGCAGCAGTTTCCAACCACTCCGGCGACGGTTTCTGGCTGCTACAAATCTCTCCATTCTTCTCTATTTTTTTATTTGCAAGGTGAAGCCCAATATTTAACCTCTTTTTCATTTATTTTCTAATCTTGATGTTTTTAACAAGTTTCATGTCTATTAACTTGTTTTTACTTGTTTATTTATGTTTTTTAGTCAATATCAAGGGTAAAAAAATCTGAAATATATATATTTTTTTAAAAAAATTAATGCTGCCTATGCATCACCTAAGCACCCAAGCTCAATGCCTTGATGCCTTAACAACTACACTGCATTCTGAATTTCATCTGCTTGCTCAGCTGATTTTCCTCCCTATTGTAGCTGTTTAACTGGCTTAACAGCCTGTCCATGGACCATTGCTAAAGTTCAATGCATAATTTTGACCAGATGTTAATTTTACCTTTTTTCTTACAAATTTCAGTATATTAGTTAGTACTAGGAAAGAAGCATGTACAAAGCACATGTTAAATAATTTCATTTAATAACTGCATAAAAATAGAGTTCATCAATATTTTCTTGCTAAAGTTAGAGAAAAATAAATGTACATAATGCAAGTTCATTTTAAGTTTTCTTTCTATTTGTATTACATGTTTTATTTGTGTAATTATTCCCCACTTATTCCTTCTGATTACAATTGTATTATATTTAGAATTTTGAAATAATCGAAGACTATGTACTTTTTATTAAGTTTACTAATAGTTCTAATTATGTTCTTATTCCTTTTTGTTTTCATTATTTAATAGATTAACATTTAAACCTTATCCATTTTGTTTTCGATACTTTAAATTTATTTACATTTTTTATTTTTAACTGCAACTCTTATTTTATCCCTTTAAACCTTACACACAAATTTTTGGATCCAAAGCATTCTTAGATCCAAAGAAAAAAAAACCACCACTGTAACCATCTATTTTACTTCCCAAAGAAAAGTCCAATTTTTCCTTTGAAGCAAATTAGATCCCATGGCAAAAATACAAATTAAAATAAAGAAACCAACCGATCAAGATCAAAATAACAAAAAAAAAGCCAGCTGGGTACCAAGAATGCAGAGAGGAGTCTTTCAGAGCCCTTATTCTTCCTTGCAATCCTCACCCAACCCCATCAGCGATGCCTCCACCACTTCCTCTATCAAATCCGTTCTCCAGCTCTCACCTGCTTACCGAACAGTCCCCACCATCCATAAAACACTCCGACAACCAAATATTCTTTTTGCTTCTTCTCAAACAAAACAGGAATGAGGTTCTCTCCATTCCCTTCTTTCCTCCTCTCTCTTTGCATGGTATATCCCACCACCACCACCTCCATCCCCATTTTGTTTCTATTCATCTCCCTCTCCAAGACAAGGCAAAGCACGAAGGGGGGAGCTAGATGAATGGTATTATTAACAAGAGCAGCCATGTCTTCCAATTCCCACCTCTCCAGCATCTAATGTGCTTCCACTGCCGCTGCCACATCCTCCTCCTCCTCTTCTCCTCCCAATAACCCTAGCACTCCCACATCCCCCACTCCTACCATTGGTTTACAGCATCCCCCCAACTAACGGTCTCCATTAAGCCAGCTAGCAAGCCCTTCTTATGTTAAGAAAGACAGTTTGAAAAAAAAAAAACAGTGAACTCGGCAAGCTTCCACACGACCTCCAAGCACCAGTTTTTTTCCTTTTTTTGATCGGTGATAATAGAAATTTTATAAAGAAATACAAAGACAATCAACAGGCCATGCAGCCAATCACAAACAAGCACCAGTGTGAGGCAGATGATGGACATGCCGAGATGGTGAATGGGATAGGGCAGAGATTAAGTGAGTGTAAGGAGGGTAATTCCATCCAGAAAAAGGCAGAATCAGTGTTCTCCTTTTTATTAGAAGGGTACGTACACATGCATCACACGTGTTTGTTTTGTGTTAACGACAAATTCAGCATGATGAATGAAATTCATAAAGAAAATTCATTCTCTTCCTGACCTCCTGCATTGTACAGTGGTGTGGAAAATGAAAAAAAAAACTTCTTCCACTGCTTGTTCTTCCATTGAATGAGTTGCTGCAGAACCTTCAAAAGTTGACTCTGACAAGTTGTTCACAATGGTTCCTCACCTTGAATGCCCAAAATGCAAAGCTGAATGCAATTTGTCATTACAGTATTCTTTATTTTCTTGACCTCTAAGATTATTTAGTTGGCTGTGTAGGTTTATTTTGTTTCTAAATTCCAACACCATGAACAAACACCTCATGTCCTCATCTTGTGTCCATTTTCATATCCACTCACATGATCACAAATTAGCTTTTGGCAGAGACGTGCAAGTTGCTTGTCTGTAATTCCATATAATGATCTCTGCTATGTGTTAACAATTTTTAATTTCTAATTTTTTGTCAGAGATGGGCGAGAGACAATTGATGTCACTTGTGTTCTATGTGGGGAGGCCAACAAAACAATTGAACATCTATTTATTTGCTGCAGGGTCAGTAGCCGAGTATGGATGAAGATGTATCACAGCCTTTGGATGATGGGTAGCTCTAGAGAAATTAGGACATCTTTGGAACATGTTGCAGCTGACATCAAGAGGAAAACTAGGTGAGGAAAAGCACATTCAACTGTTGGAACTTCAAGGGATATATTGGGAAATCAGGAATTATAGTAATAGAGTACTCTTTGATCGACGAGATTGTCGTGTGGAAGAGTCGATCTCTACTGCTGTGTGGTTGATCAAAGGATGGGTTGATTACCTTGTTTTGTAGTTTAGATCTTATTACTTCTTGTCTTTTGATTTTTAGTACATATCATCCTCGGATGATGCTTATTTTGAATGAGAATCATCCTATCCTTTCCTTCCAAAAAAAAATTTTAATGTTGGATCCTCCATAAAGTATCCCGCAGATAATTCTAATATAAGAAATTTGATGACTGATATGGGCCCATATGACTTGGGTGGGTGATAGAGTACCTCAAGGTTCCACCTCTGTCATGTATTAAATTTTCTTAAGTTGCAAAAACGTCTAGAACAAACAAACTCCATCTTCTTATACAGGTGGATGCATGCTTGATGATGCAGGATTGCAGGATATTCCTTTTATAAGGATTTTAATTCTTTATATAAAATTTAAATTAGTTAAAAATGCAAAACAAAATTATGTGGATGTTCGCAACACGCATATCACATATTTAACATCAAGTACTGTTTCCCTGCAATGACATGCATTTACACACAACCAATAAGTATCATGTGATATGAACCACACTTTCATCTCGTATCAAGCATAAAGAATAGTTGTGCAAGAGCAACATCATTGTAACCAACCAATCCCTACAAAGCACATACAATAACACATTCGCTAATCAACCTTACATTTTAGAGAGTAAGGTATGGTTGGAAACACACTACAATCGATGCTTAGACACTATCAAATATAATATACACAACAAATAGATAATCAAAATACTTGTTTTATCCTTTTTTTCTTTCAATTTAGGGTCTTCAACCCATATGTCTCTAAAAAAATAACTAATCATGCAAATTTTTGAAACTATTGCATGATAGCTCAACTATATGCAGTTTTACAGTATTGACAAATAACAATCCATATAACATTACATGGATATTATAGCACAATAAAAAAAGGTTATGAGATACTTCATATTAGTTATCATATCAGAGAGAGGACGTATGAACGCTGAATCTAAGAAAACAAAGCACTTACTTTCTATAGGAATTATGTGAGAAATGCCAAACCATGGTTTCAACTACTGAGGTCTGAGGCTCACTTTTAAGAAAAGCAGATGTTTGCCTCCATTTTTTGACTTTCCACTCACCCAAAACTCCAATAGATTGTATCTCTTTTTCCTCTACTCTTCCAATCACAGCAGCCCTAGTCTGCCTATAACTCCCACCTCACAATGTGGTAGGTTGCCGGTGAATTAAATTGTCTAGTGGCATAAATCCTCGATACTAGCGAAGAAGTATGAGGCCCAGATAACCATACAAAGGTTCTTGTTTTGATGTTGTTTCATTAATCAAACATATTTTCAAATGAAAATAGAAAACTAATACCAGAAAATTTTGCAAGATTTCCAAGAAAAGATTCTCATTATCTGAATAGGTCGTGAAGCAGTATGTTGTGCAATTCTTTTTTGACTTTATGTTCTCTTTGTGTCCTTACTTGCTTTGACATTTTCATTCAAAAATCAGAAAAACCACCCATGTTCAAAGAGCCATAATAATGCTCAAGAACAACACTATTACAGGTGTATCTTACATACTTCGAAATAACAAGTGTACCTCTAGAATTTTCCACTATTTGCATGTATACCCTTCCAATTATATTGACTATAGCTTCCATTAGTTTGACCATCTGACCACAAAAAATGACCAAACTACCCTTTGCATTAGGACAACAAACATGATGGTTTCATCTTCTCTTCCAACATCTAAACTTAAATTACCAAAACACCCTTTTTTGACCATTAGAGACTACCTACTCTATGGAAATAGAAAGAGGAGGTGAAACGATCATTTCTATTGTCCTAATGAAAAGGGCAACTTGGTAATTTTTTGTAGTCAAACAATCAAACTAATGGAAATCGTAGCCAATACAATCCAAAGGGTGCATATGCAAATGGAGCAAAATTCCAAGGATATATTTCAAAGCATGCAAAGGTCCACCTATAATAAAAAGAGTTTCTAAGGGTATATATGCAAAGAACCTAATATATAAATGGTAGGTTTTGCTTTATATTTTTACATCTTAAATGTCTTCATAAAGCATTGTTTTACAATCAGACAAACGATAACCAATCAGACAAACAATTGCAGTAGACAAGCAACCAATAATAGTTGTTATAGCAATAGTAGCAACAACAGACAATAACAATAGCCAATCAAGCAAACCATTGTCGTAAACATGTAGGCAGTAATAGTTATTATAGCAGTAGTAACAGCAATCGGTAGGCATACAATAACAAGAGAAATGTAAACAGCCTATGACCACACATAAATAGAGGTAGACAACAAGAAAGTTTTGAACTTTTCAACAAATTACAAACTTCAAAGTCTTTTTGGTAAATTTTGCAATTTCAAAAGAACTTAGAACTTTTCTACAAAATCTCTATCAAACCTTAATTACCCTTTTTCTTCTTTTCCTCCCTTTTTCTTTCCTTTTTCTTTACGTTCTTCTTCTTCTTGATCGACAACAACAAATCTATGTTGGAGGCAGTAGATTTGTAGTGGTACCAGCAACGACTAAAGGAGAAAGAGTCGACAATAAGGAAGGAGAAGAAGAGGGATCGACAAGTTAAAAGGAAGGAAGAGGAACTAATGATCGGCACCACCAAGGCCGCCATCAAAATCAACCTCGCCGAATCATTGACAAGGAAAAAGGAGGATGTCATGAGACCGTCGCAAGGAAGGAGACAGAGGAACATGAAAGAGACGATATTGAGCATCGAAGTGGGGCCATAGAGACCACCGACAACGATGCATTAGTTGAGGAAGACGAAAATGAAGTAGTAGACGTCGTCGTCATTGTCGATGAGCCATCACTGCTGCTCCTCCTTCCACCACTACTGCTTGCTTTCCTCTTTCCTCCTCCCTTTTCCCTTTTTTTTGTTGTTGGAGGAAAAAGAAATAAAGCAGGAAGGAGGGTGGTTGGAGTCAATGGAGTCGACGATGATGAGAAAGTGGAAGTGACGAAAGACAATGCAACAATGGTAGAAGGCTTTGACGTCGGCGATCCAGTTGAAGATAAGGAGGAGGTTTTCCCGTAGGACCGCCGCCACCAACGGCGATACTATGACAACGACGACAGCAATGGCGATGACTACTGCACTATCTCGCCCCCCCCCCCCCCTCTCTCTCTCTCTCTTAAACCCTAGGCTCTGAGACACGTTGAGATGAGAAGAGAATACTATATTATTCATGATAACAAAATATTACAATCTCTCTTACATATAGGAGAACAAATACTTAACACACGAGTAATCTAATAAATGGATAACACAAAGATCCATATAAGTATCCATTCACCCTAACAAAAAGAAAATTATTTTTCGCTTTTAAGGATATTTTGCGCATAGTCAACTAAAATTAGAGAATTGATCATTAATCAATTTAGTTCTACCAAATTTATTTTGGAATTTAAGGAAAGGAACCGTTAATGGATAATTTGTAGAAAATTCCTTCAATTTTATACAAGGAGAAGTATATTCATGTTGGATAAAGGTTGCATGTGCCAAACCCATATAAGGTAGACTTAGACATAGGCATGCAACAAATATGTCCAGCTGATATCTCGCTGTCCACAAGTCCAATACAACCAAAATCATAAAATCTTCATAGAAACCAAAATGAGGTGTTTGAAAACAAACTTACTGCATGAAAAGGAAAACAAAGCAGGCATAGCAAAAAAAACAAGTAAATAGAAGATTAAGAGCTGCAATTTAGTAACATTTAAAATTATTCCTTTTAAACAGATAACTATAACAAAAGACTTCATGCAGCAGGATAGAAGATATAAACCTTCACTTCACGGTAGTGTACAAGGACAATATGCATGAAATCCCTGCATATAAAAAAAGGCAGATTTAGAGGAACAAACACCATATACATTTCTAAAGGATTTGTGAACTAGAATACCATATTTGAAGTAAGAGTAGCCTTATTAGCAACTACATTTGGAAAATTAATAGGTGTAATACTCACTCTTCCAACATCCAGTAACTTCTCCTTTGAAAATTTGCATTCTCTTCTCCATGAGCATAGTAGCAATGTAATACATCAATACTTCCAACCTGGAATTGTACAACATTCAACTTGTAGCAAATATATTTTGGTAGTAAAATTATCAAATCCAGAATTTGACAACTGCATAAATGCTGAAGCTTATAATAAACCTTGACTTATAAAAGAATATTTTAGTGAAGTGGTTTCACGATACAAGAATCTTTATAACCTCTTCAGCACATCATGAAGTTTAAAAACTAAAACGAAAAGCAATTGTATTGCTTGAAAATAAAAAATATATGGACCATGATAGTTTGTAAAAACAAAAATATGTACATGTTGTGCATGTGAAATGTTTACATCCTAGTATGCACAAACCAAGGTTTGAATATCAGAATATCAATAAAAAAATACATACCATTTTTTGTGTCAATAAGGTACAATTATTGACTGTTTATACATATGTTGAGATATGCAAAGGAAAAAGAGTTAAATAAGTTCTAGTCTACACTGGGATAATCACTATTTTGCCACCGAAATTTACCCTTGATTGGCTGAAAACACTATCCAAAAAACACAGTTAACCACCAAAAAGTATTGTGCCAGTGCCGGAAAACTCTATTCACATACAAAAAGTACTGTAGCAAATGGTAGTCAAATACCATTCACAACCCAAAAAACTGACAATGACAGAGTTTTGGATTGTTCCTACCTCTTTCATGTAAGGAAAAGAGGGAGAAGGAAACTCTTTTTCTAATGGGAAACCCTAGTTCTCAAGTTAGAATACTTAGCCATTCTAATACTAGTTAATGAATGCTCCAGTTAGGAGCTTAAGAATCTTTGATTTAGAACGCCCACATAACCAGAAAAAAATAAATGGATACTCTTGATAAAACCACTCTCAACCTTTAAGAACATGTTAAGGAACTTTGCTTTCCAAAGAAATAATTTCCATCCAAAAATCTATCAGGCTCAAGGTACTCAAATTTTGTATTTAGTGAATGTTCAAGTTAGAAAATTAAGAAGCTTAACCTTACTAAAGATCATCCAAACAACTAGATACTTAAAAAGAAATGGATACTCCTGAAAAAATCATTCTCAAATTATCAATTCCTTTTCAGAAACAAAATGTTAAGAAATGTTCCTTTTAAAAAAAATCAACTTCAGTCCCAAAATCAACCTGCCTCAGGGTACTAGTATTCAATGGTCCTAAGTAAAAAGATCTCTTTTCTAAAAGTTCAAATTTCAAGAAAAGATCTCATGAATTTCTCAAAATAAACATAAATATATGAGATATATAGCTCCAGACAAATATCCCAGATCAAAACTCCAAGTTTTCGCTACGGGTGAGGCAGGTGATTTTATATGGCTAATTGGAGCAAAACTGCAAAAACACAAGGAAATTTTCAGAAATAAAAAGAAGAAACTCATCTTCCATTTGACCAAGAAGGAATTCAAATTGTCCACCTTTTCGCTACTTAAATTAATAGGAACAAAAGCTTCCCACTCTTCTCATCCCACTAGTGGTGGAACTGAGATAAAATTTGCTTTTCCATGCTTTCTAAATATGCCAAAAAACATTCTTGTAGTCAAAATAAAATTTGCAAGAATTCATCTTCCATCCCTTGCCTTTTTGACTCATGATCCCCATTACCCATGTTCCATGGTTCAAACATGCAGTCTTTCTTGTCTAGTTGTACTAATTTCATATATATTAATAAGACTGATCAAATATACTAATAAAATTTCTCAAGATAAGACGACCCTAGAAGGTGGGATCAAGGCATGGTTATTGTTCTGGTAAATTTTGCAAGATAAATGCCACAAAAAATATATTAAGATTCAGGAATATTGTGATTATTGACGCTTACCTTCAACCTCTCATGAGCTTCCTTCACAGTCTTCCCATCTTTTTTCTTTCGCCAACTGTGTCCATCCTTCCGAAAGTATCTCAGTACCTTCCGATCAAAGAGAAATAGTGCACCACCTAAAACGACAATCTCAAGTAAACACCAATAACACCTCTAGTGAAAATGCCAACACAAAAAGGTTTGTGATTATGAACTTGTAAGAAGTTCATAAATTATGATGGTTTAGACTTTAGATTAAGATTATTAGGTACCTATTGAGCAGACAATCATGCAAGCACATTTTAATGAAAAACAGTACACACAGATGATCACTATGAATCACATTTTAAAAAGAGAAACATAATGAATAAATTGCTATAGCTTTTAGGTATTGATGTGTATGGTGTACCTATGATCTATCAGTACTTAATAGGTACAATATACAATAAGTTTAGGGTTTACCTCGCTGAATTAGATGAGTAAATTGTATAACTAGGCACAAAATGCTGCAATGCATAACCAAATAACATTAAAGGAGATCAACTAAAAACAGAAAAGTAATTATCGCAATTTAGTTTTTGCCTAATTGGAGCATCTCAGATCTTCAGAATTGGAAGATTTAAATTTTGAGAGCTTTCAAAACTAGGCATTAGACTTTGGTCTTTAAACTTTAAATTAAGCATTGATGATCGCTGCTAAGATTATTGTTGATTCTTGTCACATTTGCATCTAAACATAAGATTTTTAATGCAGCAGATCATAATATTGAATAAGGGTTGGATTTCTTGCAACAAGAGCCTCAAAGTAAGTGAACTCCAGTTATGGCTTGTAACTTCAATAGTCAATTATATAAACATAAACAAGAGTAGGATTTCTTGCAACAAAAGCCTCAAAGTAAGTGAATCTAGTTATAGCTCGTAACTTCAATAATCAATTACATAAACATGAATAAACCTCAAAGTCCAATTGGTGGAATTTTACCTTTAAATAATAAATTAGATATTTAATTAACGAAAACATTAAAATTATGGTTAGAAAAAATATTTATAAAAAAACCTTTCAAAAAACATAAGCAATAATTTAATACAAAATAATAATAAATCTACTCATCAAACCTACAAAGATCAAACATAGAATAGAATTTGATGCAAAAACACTATGTAATATTAGAAACTAATAAAAAATTAACAAATTAAAAATCAACATAAAAATAATAATAATTAGAGAAATTTCAGCTATTTTAACATAAAAAAAATCGTCAAAAATATTACCCAAAACACTCTATCAAAATAATCTTCCAACAAATATGAGCACGATAAATATACTTTCCAAAAAATATTTATCACAAATTATGAACTAGATATAGTTGTGAAGTCACATTTTACATATATTTACAATACTACCAACAAAACTATTACGTTGTCAAAAAATGTCACTAGAGTTATGTAGTTAAAAAATAAACATAACCCAACTTCCCTAACTTCCACTTGTTTTAAAATGGAAGTCAGAGAAATGAAGCTATATATATTTTTAGGGTTTAAGGAATGTATTTAGATGATCTACTAATAAAGTTTTGAAGGACATTCCACCTTTTCCACAAAAGCTTTGACTATGAGTTCAACATTCAAACATACATAAAAGTGCAAACTAAAATGCATATGGAGTGTATCTATGCTTGTACTGTACATTCATTTCTTACTTCAAGCTTATATACACGTAACTGGCATGACAGTTTAAACCTTCATTGAGACTTATAATACAAAGGATTATGAGAAAAGAACAAAGAGACAGTCAAACTTTTATAATAATTTAACTTCCAATAAAAAAAATTTGCAAAAACAATACAATGGATTATTATAAAGCTAAACATTCAACTTAGAGTTAGAAACAAGAAATTCAAATTATTCTTTTCAGGAAATTTCAAACAAACACATAAAAACAAAGAAAATAAGAGAGAAAAATAAGCAAAAGATGAATGTTTTTTATCATTTTGTTTTTAAATTATTCAAATGAGCACATTCCTTTTTAGAAAATTTCAAATGAACACATAAGTACAAATAAAAGAAATTTGTAAAAAAAAACGGAAGCAAGATGGAAAACATGATGAAAAAATCCTCTCTTTGCCTTGTATAATTTGATTCATCCTTGAATTTATACAGAGATAGATATGAACCACAAGAGATCAGCAAATCTTTTTTCCACCTCCATGTCCATTATGTAGCACTAAATTTAAAATTGTAATGTATGTCTAGTAAATCAGTTGACACCATGGCTCTAAATGTCGATTTCGTGTCGGACTTCGATTAATTGAAAAATAGACATGTGTCAAGGAAATATCGGTATGTCGGAATCATGTCGGTAAAAACATGGTAAAAAAAAATTACATTTGTTCAAAAAACTTCCATTTCGATATCGTGTCGGAATTATGTCGGTAAATTGAAAATAAGACATGTATCGGAGAAATTTCGGTGACACGCGTAGACATTTGGTACCATGGTTGACACTTAAGAGAGATATTTATTCCAAGTATGGGTGCGTTCTCATTATTGATCTTTTAAGGTAGTAGTGCATTACAAACTTACAATAAGGTAATATAATCATAGAAAGAAAGACCAAGGCAAATATTAGTTAATGGCAACATGCAACAAAGAGAGGATCCTTCATATATATTAATCTGATTTTAAAATTATCCTATAAAGAGGAATTTACCATCATGAGCTTCATATAAACCCTCATCATACATCAGAAGCGATTCTTATCGTGTATTTCCAATATATCAGCAAATAAGTGGCAGATCATTTAAACATTTGGTTATTTGCACACCGTTTTCTTGTAGCGAGTATGCCAAAACAACTGATGTGTAAAGTTAATGAGTACTTTGGTAATCTTAGCCACCCTTTTTTATCATCTTTCATCCATGTCTAGGATCCAAAAGAGGAACAGCATAGTTTATTCATTTCAAAGTTGAAATTCTTCTGAAGGAATGAACTTTAGAGGTAAATAAAATTTCATGAAGGTAACAAGATGTATTATTGTAGGAAGAGAAAAATGCTTGTTCATCTATTATAAAAGTGCAGGTTGTCCCTTTCTTCTTCTTTCCCTTTTGCTCGTTATTTTTTGGTCATATCACAAGTTTGCAAGTGTCTTTATATCAATATTTATGCACCATTATCAATATGTGATGTCATAACGGACACAATAATTGGTGCATGGTTAGAAGTGTCAGGAGGACGGGACAGAGAAACAGTGCTTTTGCATCAGCAAGAGGCCACAAATGCTGCAGTCTTCTGCTTCTGTCTTTAGAGACCGTATGCCTTCCTCTTCATCTATATAGATGCTCTGATCGTATCTCTGCCACTCCGGTAAACACGTGTACCTGCTCCTGTTAACTACTTTCATCTACATTCTCGTCTATTTAGTCCAGATAGCACATGATTGTGTATAGGAATTTCGACTGAGGTTTTCTTTTGTCTCACAAGTGACTTTGAACTGCAGCCATGGGTTTGAATCAAGTTTCAGGTGCATCTACAGCTCACCGCAATCTGCAGTATTTGATTCATAAAGTCATTTGGGCAAAACAAGGTCTAGAGAGCATCCATGCCTTCATTTCTACGACCCACTACTACCTAATGGTCGGGAATCATAGAGTCCCTTTGCCTCAATGATGTAAGCATGTAGATGGCATTTTAATTTCACTGCAGAGCACCTTTGGATTTTTTTTTTTAGTATCACTTTGAATTTCTTCTGCTTATGACAGGTCCAAATGGAAATAACGAAAGAATCATGGCTTTGTTTTTTGTATTGGAAAGAAGACCTTTTGCTGGTAAGATTAATGCACCTTCGTTGTTGTTACAAAATCCTGTATCACCATTATTTACTCTACCTAAACTTGATTGGATTAGTGTCTTATCATGCATTCAATTAACTTTTTCATTTCCTTGACAAAAATGATATACAGACATGTTTGCAACTAACAAGAATACAAAAGCCAAAAAAGATTTATACTGAAAATTTCTCTTGACAAAAGTCAAGCAACGGCTCACAAGGGCTACATGCTGAGAGTGTGAGAGACCAACAACAACAACAAACTTATCATATATCTTTATAAATGTTCTTCCCTTCTTAGAATAGGTTTATCTTAATTTCAATTAAAGAGAAGACATTTGAATTTAGAAACATTCTTGGTCTTTTATATATTCTTTTTTTCCTTTCAATAGTTGGGCTTCAATTAGGCAACATAATTATGCATTTTCATGGTTTTTCTAGGCAACTTCTACTGTAAATTTCTTACCAAGTATTTAGATTTATTCTGATTTTGGACATTTACAAATGTGAAAAATAGACTTTTAAGTATAGCCTATCATGTTCATGATTTAGCTATAGATTTTTCTTTTGATGAAAAGGATAGGATGATTACTGATATTTTATTACGCGATCTTCAAAGGGAGTTAATAATAAGTTACAAACATTATAAGAGAAAAAGAAGGGGATGCAGATGTGCAGGGACTTTAGAAAATTGGGTGTCATCTCTTGCGATGATCATTTTTACATAGACATATGTTTTAAAATGATACATTGTGTCAAATGTCAATTTAGGGTGCCAGATTATTTGATATTATTGAAAATTTATTCTAATTTTAGTTTGTTGGTGATGCTTCCAATCATCTCAGTGAGCAGTTGGATAAATCTTTCATATTAAGCATGCACCTTTTATTTATCTAATTGACAAAATTTTTAAAATAGATTTATTTGCACTTTTACATTTTTCCTAAGAATTTTTAGTTTGTTAGTGATGCTTCTAATCATCCCAGTGATTGCAGTTGGATAAATCTTTCATATTAAGCAAGCACCTTTTATTTATCTAATTGACAAACTTTTTAAAATAGATTTATTTGCACTTTTACATTTTTCCTCAGAATTTTTATGGTTCAGTATGCAGAGAGCAATGATGCAATTGCATAAACTGAAGAGTCAAGGCATATATATAGACCACATAAGATATATGGATCCATAAGATCCATTAACACATCTAACGACTAAATAATAAAAACAAGTCTAGCATAGTAGGATGTGGGAAAAAGACTAGTACAAATGGCATAAGAATATAAGGGTTGATAGATTAGGATGAGCATGTTGATATACACATTCTTTGGAAAAAGAAAATTCTCATTTCATTGGTGTTATGTTACACGAAAAATGAATGTTTTTTCTACGACAGGGAAAATACAAGGTGGTTGCCATTTTGCTATTGGCATCGTTCTATGATTGAAAATCTAAATTAAATGTCATTTTAGGAAACATAAGCAACTTTGTTGATGGTAATGCAGTCGAGACAAGTCATAAAATTCCAACAACCATTCATAATACGAATGGCCAACAAAAATGGGTAACATCTTAATAAACCCCACCTTCTTTAAGAAAATGAGAAATTGAGATAATCATTATACATTGGATATTTATGCTCCTTTTCTAATATAAGTAGCATTCTATAGTTTTCATTTTTTATGCTTAAGAATGAAGGATAAAAGAAGTCTTCTCTATAGTTAAATTCCTTAAGTTGTTTCAATTACATAGCATTAACCATATTGGTGTGCATCTTGATGTGCTTAACAAAGAAATTTTGCTCTGTAATATACTCAAATGTTATTGGCATGTAATTTCAAGTTAGATCATGATATTTACGAGAGTTCGCTTTGTAATCAATAATTTGCATTCAATTTTAGTTTCTTGTCTCATTCAATTGGGGTTTCTTATTTTCGTGCTAATTTAAGTTCATCCTTGAAGTAGGCGTAGAAGTACAAGTTTCACAATAAATCTTTAGAAAAATGAAAAAACTCCATGACAATATTTTTCCTCTTTAATTATTCTACTTGAAATTATAGTTTAGCTTCAATAATAATTAACTTGAATCAGATGCAATTATTCTTTAACAAATTAGCATACCATATTTACAAGTATGCCATTTGATCTACAAAATTGCACATAAGGGTGGACACCCAAACCGTCTAGATCGATTAACCAAACCGAACCAAACCCTCGGTTTGGTTTTTCAAATTCAATGATTTGGTTTGGTTTGGTTTGGAATATCTCCAATGGTTCGATTTGTAATTTTAAGAATGATTTAACCAAACCAAACCGAACTGAACCTAATATAAATTATATATGTCAATATGTATATTAAATATTTAAAAAAATATAATTATGTATCTTTTAGAACCATAACTCGAATCATAGTCATTCTTATGTATCTTTCACTAGGTTGTTTTTTTAACTGATTGTTATTGGAAGTCAAATAAAAACGTTTTTGGTCATTCTTATGTATCTTTTACAAGACTTTTATATTTTATATTTGATTATTGTAGTCAATAAACTTCACTACTGTAATTCCATCATAACATGATACATGAAAATTTCATATTACTAGGAATCGTGATGTTTATTTAAATTTCGCAGTAATAGATGTGGTTATTGGCATGGTTCGTAACATCGAGACGTGTCGGCGAAATTTCGCCGACACATGTCGAGATCTGAAATTCGTGAAACGACATACGGAGGAATATCTCCGTTTACTGTATGTCCGTGAGTATGTCGGTGGCGTGTCGTGTGTGTCGAGAGAAAGACGGAAATTTCAACACTGTAAAAACACGGGTCGACCGACACTTACCTTCAAATATCGACATGGACGGACGAAACGACAGCCTGTGCCTCCAGCCTCCTCCGCCAGTTCCCACCTCCGCCAGCCTCTGCAGGATCCGTAGCTCTCCGCCTGTTCCCGTGCCTTCTGCTTGTTCCGGTGCCTCCTCCTGCAGCCCTCCGTCTGTTTCCATGCAGATCCATAGCCTCCCGTGCCCTCCGCAGCTTGTGCAAGTCGTCTCAGCGTCCCGTGCTCTCCTGCCTCCCGTGCTCTCCCGCTCCGCACGACAGCTTGTCGTGAAAAAGAAAAGGAAAGAAAGGGTGCGTGCGAGAAGTAAAAGGTTGCGTGTATTTTTTTTAATCTGTTTTTTTTTAATTTGTTTTTATTTTAGGATGGTATGATAAGTTTATCTGTCTTTATTTTTACATTAGAAAGGATGGTATCATTAGTTCATTACTATGGTTTACATTAATTTTATTTTGCTGTTTTTATTTTTAAAGTTATGTTTTGTTTATCAGTATTTTATTTATCTGTCTTTATATTCATCTTTTATATTTATCGATTGCTTTTATATTTGTCATCTTTTGTATGTCCATGTGGTTTCATGTTTTATTTTTATGCTTTCGTATTTTATTTTTTGTTTATGTTACTTTTGTATTTTAATGTTAATAACATGATAAATCTAACCTAAAAAT